>CAUYQV010181528.1:0-36463 GCA_963574575.1 Galagoides demidoff
CACAGGCACCCGCCACAACGCCCGGCCATTTTTTGGTTGCAGCCATCATTGTTGTTTGGCGGGCCTGGGCTGGGGATTCGAACCCGCCACCTTAGGTGTACGTGGCTGGCGCCTTAGCCGATTGAGCCACAGGCACCGAGCCAAACCATATTGTTAACTAGAATTTATATCCACAGTCTAACCATTAAATTACACATTGATTCTATATTTCTCTGACTCTGAAAAGAATTGATCTGAATATAAAATATTTACATGTATGGTAAAACATTGAGAAAAAAATCATCTTTTAGCCCATTGGGAACCTCCAGGCTACAACTCCATGACATGAAATTCTTATAATTTACTTCAGCCAGCTCTTCACAGATGGATACCTTTCACATTCCTATATATTTTCTTCTAAGATTATGAGTGATATTTGCAACTACTTTAAAACTAAAATCCAAAGCAGTCGACTTAAATATGTTGGGAACTTTGTTCAGGGAATACATTGTCAAATGGTTTCATATTTTATAAATGGACACAATGTTTATAGAGACCCTGTTATTAATGGTCTTAATTAGATGCTGTATGAGAAAGAGCAAACATATAAGTTTTTGTCCGTCAGGTTTATCACAGGAATAATTAGAGTGGCATATATTCATGGAAAAAAATCACCAGAAGCCAAGATGGTATGGATACAAGGAGCAGATCATTCTGAAAACAATTCTCCATGAGTGTCACATTCTTGCACATCTTATCAGCAGAGCCACCAGCCACCTGTGTTCCAGACTGTCTTTTCTAATATATTTGTTTAGCAAATAGCTTTGAAAAATAAATGCAGCCGTAAATGCTGGTTATTTGTAGTCTGGTAGGATAAACATGTTGTTTCTATCTGGAGCAAAAGCCAGGCAGATACACTACCCATTATAAAAGCTTCAGGTTCCTGGCTTGGTGCCTGTGGCTCAAGTGGCTAAGGTGCCAGCCACATACACCTAAGGTGGCAGGTTCGAATCCAGCCCTGGCCCACCAAACAACAATGACGGCTGCAACCAAAAAAAAAAAATATATAGCCAGGTGTTGTGGCGGGCACCTGTGCTCACAGCTACTTGGGAGGCTGAGGTAGGAGACTCACTTGAGCCCAGGAGTTGGAGGTTGCTGTGAGTTGTGATGCCACAGCACGGCACTCTACCCAGGGGGACAGCTTGAGGCTCTGTCTCAAAAAAAAAAAGCTTCAGGTTCCCTAACCTTGAGGTTTCGCTCTTGTCATGTCATGCATTAGCTTCTGAATCTTTTTTTTAGAAACAGCAGCTCAGAATATGTGTACAATCATAATAAAGGTTGGCTATTGCTGTTGCTGTAAGTAATAAACAGCCTGGACCTCTGTCCCAGTAGACTCATGTCTTCAGCCAGCCCCAGAAAACAATGGTTAAAGACCATTGGCTTGCACGTAGGGTAATTGCCAACAGTTCTTGGCAATTAACAACCACAACAATAGCAACAGTATTGGTAATACTTACAAATAACAAAGAAAGTTCTTCATGCCTGACATCTGTCTAGGCACTTTATTAATTCACTTTATCTTCTCAACAAAGGTATTAAGTTAGTGCTATTACACAGATAATGAAATTGAGGTAGATAAGTTAAATAATTTGCCAAAAATTGTATAGCTAGTGTATGGTAGAACTTGGATTTAAACATAGACCTTATATCTACAATCTATGACTTCAAGTAACTTCATATAACTGATAATTCAAGTGATGCTTTTATTATTGCATATCATAGACTAATCAAGGTCTATCTTATATATCCATTCTTATAAATGGGCATAATGTTTATAAAGATCCTGTTGATCATAGTCTTACTTAAATGCTGTATGAAACAAATTGAACAAATTGAAGCAGAGGGTTTTACCAAGAGCTAGCAAAAACACAGCCAACTTAAAACTGAACCAGGTCACCTCACTTCAAATTTTCATTTCCTTAAGAAGCTATTAATTTGGCTCGGCACCTGTGGTTCAAGTGGCTAAGGCACCAGCCACATGTACCTAAGGTGATGGGTTCGAATCCACCTGGCCCGCCAAAAAAACAACAATGACGGCTGTAACCAAAAAATAGCCGGGCATTGTGACGCATGCCTGTGGTCCCAGCTACTTGGGAGGCTGAGGCAGGAGACTTGCTTGAGCCCGGGAGTTGGAGGTTGCTGTGAGCTGTGATGCCACAGCACTCTACCGAGGGGAACAGCTTGAGGCTCTGTCTCAAAAAAAAAAAAAAAGAAGCTATTAATTTCAATCACTCTTGTTATCAATTATTATATCAGTCATGATTGATACACAGACTAAAAAACACAGTTTATTTTAAGCAAGAATGGATATCTTATAGGATACAAATTGTGTACAGACTCATTGAAAATATACGGAAAGACGATCTGAATTAGAAAAGTTTCTCAAAGATGTCCTATGAAATGATTGCTGAAGAAGCTGATAATCTATAATCTATAGATCATCTATAATCACCAGCCACAGGTGTCAGAGTAAAACCACTGTTACAATCGGCCATTAACAAGTACCTTTATATTCCATTGAGAAGCACAAGCAGACCATGTTAACCATAATCCAAACACAGCATTTGCCCACGCCCTTCCTCCCAAGTCCTTTGAAGCTTCGGGGGTGTCCCTCTAATACTATTGCAGAATGCCCCCCCCCAAATTCGCAGAGTATGTTTTGCTAAAATAAATAGCAAAAGCAAGAGATACCCTTCCTTCTCTTGGTTTTCACATTTAAAATCTCGTGAGAATTTATCTCTTTGGTTGAATCTAAATGAAATTCAGAACTCCTCAGGCATCCTCAAACTATGGCCTGCAGGCCACGTGCAGCCCACCTAGGACATTTATCTGGCCCACTGGGTGTTTTTGCCACCACTGCCTGTCCTGCTTAGCAGCTGACTCATCCCAGGGCCCGCAGTCCGGCCCTCCAACGGTCTGAGGGACAATGAACTGGCCCCCTGTTTAAAAAGTTTGAGGACCCCTGCTAGATGATGAGAATACGCCAACTTTCTGGCACCCACAGAACAGGAAAGCACACTCAGGGGCCGGTGGGATGTGTGTTGAGAACCATCCCACCAAGTTCTCCATAATGCACTGATTCCAGTATAGTGGAAATAAAATCTGTTCCCCAAAACCCCACAATTTTTAAAAACCACAATTAAATGTAATGAGTCTTTTTTGAAAATTAGGTAGCTATTGAGAAGCAAAATATTTCACGTAGGGGTCTACAGATTTCAATGTGCCATCTTGCTCCTCCTAACGCAGTGAGGTGGGTTTGGAGCTGCTTTTGATGTCGTGACTGTACCCTGGCCTGAGTAACAGAATGACTAGAGATTATATGTGCCAACTCCTTAAGGGAGGGACGTGAACTTTTTTCTGCCATCATGTGGAAACACTGGGAAAGAAAAGGTAATTTTAAAAAATACCGTGTATTTGATGAGTAATATAATGTATGATAATGTCAAGAACCAACATTTCAGATTTGTTTTTGTCATTAGCAGTTAAGTCGATGTAAAGTGAAGAGGAGATTGAAAGTCTGTCTGGGCTGTGTCTCTGTCTTTCTCTCAACACACAGAAACATAGAGATAGATGTAGATAGATCCACTGACCACAGCTGGGTCTCTGTGAGACTCGAAACCAAAGAACTTTTCAGGGAACTGAAAGATGAAATAAAAATATACTCTGAGCAAATGTAGCAGAAAAGTACCCCAGAATTATAATATCCCTCAAGCTAAAAGACATCAGCAATGAAGTACTGTACGAGATAAATTCCGGGCACCATTAAGTGATGATTTTGTGGGTAGCGAAGAGAGAAATTAAGGGCATGGTACAATCTGTTCCTCAGAAGATGCCTTGCGTGCAGTGTGCTCAGGAGAATGACAAGGGAATAATTGAATGCATTTTGTGAACCAAAATATTGATGAATAAAGCAGGGACAACACTTGGGAAGAGACAGATCCATGAGACACAGGTGGCTTTTAAACTTCCAGTTCCGTTTCCCATTGAAATATACCAGAAATTCAATGGGAGGCAACTCTGAAATTATAATTAGAAAGAAATCTATAACGATGACTTTTGCAAACACTCCTAAATCTGACAGCGAGAAAAAAAAATTAAACAAATCATTTCCAGGCCTACTGAAGAGAGATAATGGAGTGTGTAGTTCTCTCTTGGCACAGACAATGGCTCACTCTGTCCAGAAAATTACAGGGCAAGCAACACGGAACACCTGGGCTTCGTTAAGAAGAACCCAGCACACCACAGCCTGGAAAACAAGACGCTACTGGAGAAAAGAAAGGCCAGGAAGGCACCGCATTTGGCCTGTTAGCCTCTTCATTCAAGTATCACTGCAAATGTTTTAAATGATTCTTTCATCTCATTCTCTGTAGGAAAAACAAAAAGATTGTTTTTGTAATGAATCCAGATGTTCATGCAAGTTAAGAATTATGAGATGAAAAGTACATATATTTAAAAGTAATGTAAAAAGAAGTTATTTACGGTATAACAACTGCGGAATGAAAGTTAAGAAATATGAGATTTGTCTTGCTGAGCTGAGGAGCAGATCATGGCTTCGTGGATATCTACGTGTTATTGATTCCAATTATTATTCTTAGGGTGTTCTAAGAATTACATAGAAAATGTGCACATGGCTCATGGAAGGTCTCAGTTGAAAGGCATTTTACTAGTAAAATGGTTACAATATCATAATCCATTGCAATTTGGATCCATTGTAAATTGTAGGACCATGTTCTTTTATATACGTTTAAAACTTAGGGGCTCAATTGAATGTACCATCAAACTTTCATATATTAAAATTCAAAGAAATCCATTTGCTTTCTGAGAGTTAAACCCTAATCGCAAAATAAAAGCTTTTAAAGTCACCTGTAAGAGGTAAAATATGTTCGACATCTGCTAGATTACAATACAACTTGAACACAAATTTTCAAGACAGAAAAATTTAAATTGGAAATATTGTTGGTCACCTGCAGAAGCCTAATAAAAGTAGATCCTTAGAAATGAACACCTGCAGTCCCCTCCCAGGCTTCCCCCAAACAGAGAAAGACAAGAGATCACATCAGAAAGTCCTTGTCCCTGAATATCAGCAGGACATCCCTATGACTGGATGATTGCATCAGGCAAAGTAAATATAATTTAGATTAATGTTCGATTCATCATATTGCTTTGTTCTGACGGTTTACATACTCTGCAAACACATTGGTAAGGTTTGCCTTCTGGTGAAGGTCCGGCTGCCGGGCCTGGGAACTGGACATTTCTTGCCTCTGCAGTGCTTCTTTGTTATTCTGGATGCCCGTCTTGCTGTCCTGATCTTACATCTCACTTTCATAGTTTGATTACTGCGAGGCTGGATTACTGATTACTGGTTCCTGCCAAGCGCGGGAACTGCCACTGATCTGCTAACAGCATGTGCATTCTAAACCATATAGTAAATTTACCAAAAAAAATGTTACCAGAGACACGGGTGGAATCCTGAGAATCCTTCTGAGGGAAAGCATGCTGAATTTTTCTCTGCCACTTTGTCACTGTATTTGGAAAACAGAAGCCACACATCTATATTCTCCACAGGTCATCTATTATTGCTCTGATTCATCAAATTTTTTTTTTAATTTTTCTAGAACATTTAATGCAGTTTGTATTTATTATCACATACTCTGATTTTTTTTTTTTTGAGACAGAGTCTTACTCAGTTGCCCTGAGTAGAGTGATATGGCATAACAGCTCACAGCAACCTCAAACTGTAGGGTTGTGCAATCTTCTTGTCTCAGCCTCCCAAATAGTTGGGACTATAGGCATGTGCCACTGTGCCCGGATAATTTTTCTGTTTTTAGTAGAGGTAGGGTCTTGCTCTTGCTCAGGCTGGTCTGAAACTCATTACTGACCACCTGGACCTCTCTAAATCGCTGACACTTTCCCCCTTCTCAGAAAAACACTTAATCCACTCTTGAGAACTTTAACAAGAAATTTATGAATGTTTGTTCATTGCTCTAATTCAAGCTCTGACATTTTCAGGACAGCGCTCAAAAACAGGCAGCAACAATAACGCCATTCGGCAAGACACCACCACATGTCGACAGGGACACAGCTGTGAGTCACTGACACACCAAGGTTACAAACCCTCACTGAGTTGTTTGTACAGTGCTGCCCACCTACTTGCACAGTGGCAAATTGGCAAACTTAATCGTCAGGTCTCATATATTTGCTAATTCATATTTATTACATGTAATTATATTCATAACAAAATAAGGACAAGATATCCATAGCAATCAGAGTCCTGGTTTCTGTAATAGGTCACATGGTCTTAACTAGTGTTTTTAACTACTGTCTATCACCCATTCTACATTCTCTTTGCCTTTTGCAAGAACCTCAACTGGTCATGATTTTTTCCTACTGTGATCACACAAACCTTAAGTCCATAAGGCTTTGGGCCATTCATAGGCCTGTCTGGATGTGGCTGTTTTAATTTATCATTAACCTTAATCACAAGGTATGGTGATACCAAGACACTCCCCGTGAGATCCCTTTATCCCCGACACATTTCTCCACAGCTCCACTGTGCAGTCCAATCTAGTTTCCTCTTGGCAGCCCAGATCAGTAACCACAGCCAACACTACCACTGCTCTCTTGGCCTTTTGGCACACGGGCATGAGGAGCCTAAAATGGGCACCCTTAAAATCTATTTCAACAAAGTCATAATTGTTGTCTCCTCATGGAAATATTTGCTTTCCTTTGTAACTAGAACTCTAGTTAGCAGAACATAAAGTGATGACAACAAGAAGAAAGGTTTTCCTAGAGGTAATGGTGACTGGCACCACTCCTATTTTTACCTACAGATTGCTGCACCCATAAATCTGGTCTATTAGAAAAACAGTACCATGTAGTGGGCCCTGATTCAGAGCATAGACTGTCTTCTGGAGACTGTTGACCCAGCCCTGCAAGTATCGCCACCTGTGTGGCATTGCAACTGAGACTTCACAAAGGCCATTCCACCCTCCTGTCCAGCAGGGGTATCTACTCCTTCTTCTCCACTATCACCACAGGAAGAAGAAGAGTTGTCTGTGGTCACCCATTAAATACAGAAACACTAATGAAAGCTGCTTAACAACAACAAGAAAATGGTCCATGCCTATTTTTTGTGGTAACCGACACCATGGATAAGCAAAAAAATCTCACAAAATCAACATGCAGCCTGTGGGTCACAAGTTGGGCATCCATGAAGACGCTTAAAGATGGTGGGGAACATGGCATGTATTAGGATACATGGCCGAAGAGTTAATGCGGCCCTTTGTGTTAGGACAGTGAGGGGCCTTTCTACCTGAGAAAACTGCTCCTGGGGGATTTTATTCATAAGGATAGAGGAGGGGTGGACATTTTCCAGGTTGATGCCTACCCACCAAGTACCTGGGGACGTCCTATCTTCTTCAGTTAGTAAAATCACATCTGGTATAACAGCTGCAACTGGAGTCGCCACTTGGTGACACATACAAAAATCCATTGTCATTCTCTGGCATTCATCTGCCTCCTTCTGAGGTCACCTTGGAGAGCTGAGTAAGGATGTAGTGAGAATCATGACCCTACATCTTTTGCGTTTTTGATGGTGGCGCTCGTATCTGACGTTCCTGCACGAATGTGCCATTCCTTTTGATTTGCCATGTCTTTAGGTAGAAGCTGTTCTTGTGTCTTCCACTGGCCTTTCTTACCATAATAGCTCGAGCTTCACAGGTCAGGGAAATTATGCCTTATGGAGCTGGAGTAATGATCTCAGGATGGGTTTGGTGTCATCAAACCCAGCAGACACACTGCAAAATGTTTATGAGCTAAAACCCCATTGTTTCCCTGACCTTCATAAGCCCCTTCTGATTGATGGGTCTCCTGGACAGTGTCAGTTTAGAGCCAGTGTCCAGTAGTCTCTGAAAAGACTGTTCATTTATTTTCCCCAAAGGCATTTACTCTGGCAAAATTATTTAGGTCCCTTGGGGAAACCTGGGAGCAATATTAACAGTATAAATGTTTGGTAGTGTACCAAGGTTCTTCCCGGGGAAACTGGGCTCCATTTAATTTGAGGGGTGCTGGTCTGTAAGCAGACTTAACTCTGGGAATTCAAGGATGCCATTACCCTGTGCTTTGTGATTCCTGTTAGACTTTTGTTCACTTGACTCAGAGCTTTCCTGCTTATTTAGAACAAATGTGAATTTAGTAGGTGTCCTAGCTATTTTACTTCTAGGAACTCTATAATTGAACTGCCCAATAGCAGAGGTCTGCAAGAGTCAGAACATTCTGATTGCCATTTGGCTCTGCTGTTCATTATGGTACCCATATCCATCTTGCTACTTGGCCCCTGCCACCCTTAGCTTTAACTACTCCCACTGCATTTGTATTTCCCATTTATCTGTGGTTCCCACTAAAATGTCTGGTGTACAGAGAAGAGCAATAGATGAGATGTTCGGGGATGCTACAGCTTCCTTGCGTATTTAATTGTATTGATGAAAGGTGTATGTTTTGGACTTACCTTGTACATGTGGGTAGGTCTTAAATGACAAACCTTCTCTAAGATTCCAATCTCTCTGACCCTTTACATCCCCTTCTCTACATTACAGCAAGGGAGATCAGACATTTCCAATTCGCTCACAGTGGGACACCTTTAATCCATGTTTCAGCCAACCAACAGAAACAAAATGTTACAGCCCTTCGAACGCCCTGACTGCAACATTAAGTGGAGAATCTCAGTTAGTGGGTCTGTATCTGGTGTCAGAGCTGGATCAGACAAGGTATGCTAACGCTGATGGATGGTGGAGGCATTTCCAGAAGGAGTCACAGTGATGAAGTAGAAAATCAAATGTTTATGAATTCAAGGTTTTTTGTGAGGCATTTGCATACCAGCAATCATGCAAATATTTTCAACACACACAGCAATATGAGAGGGAGGTGGAATGAACCACAGTGAGTAGCTCTGGTTTGGGAAACCAGCACATTGAGGAATCAACAGGTCTGGGATCCTCCCCCAATGGGGATCACTTCCGATGCCTTTTGGCAGCTTCCGAGTTCTTACTGCCGAGCTCCTACAGGCATGGCAGCAGGGTCAGTTTCTTTCAGTTTTCATGGCCCTCCACAGGGGTGTCTACATCCATTATCGTTAGTTGCTTTGTGTCTTCACTTCCTAGTCAGGTTTCAGGGGTTCCTGGCTCAGCAGGTATCATCAATGGATCTCAATCCACCATCCATGTGTTATCACTCTGAGCAGTTAGTCGTTTCACTGAGGGTTGAGTCACTTGTCATAAGTGACTCCATTTTGAGATATTTGGGATCACAAAATATTATTACTTGTATTAATAAATTCAGCCTGATAGAATTTTATGTTTCTTCTACTACTATCCCACACCCTAGGTATGTATTCCTGTGTGCATTCCCTAAATTCCTGCTGTCTGAGACCAGGGTAGCAGCACAGTCTAGGTCTGGTGAGGGCACTCTCCTCCTACATCATACATAGATAGTTGTCTTCTCGCTGTGTCCGCGCCTTGGAGAACCAGCAAGGGAGCTGTCTGGTGCCTCTTATGTAGGGGCACTAATCCCATTTATGAGGGCTCGACCTTCATGACTTAATCACTTCCCAAAGGTCCTTCTTCCAAATACTATCACATCAATTATTAAGCTTCAACATATGAATTTAGGAGGAGACATAAGTCTTCAATTTGCAATAGCAGGGAACATTCTCTCTGCTCAGCTCCAGTTCCATCACAGAGTGAGGCTGACCTAATGTGTTATGATTCTTTACCAGGTTACCATATCTACCTATTCACAGGTATTTGAGGATATCTTTGATCATCAAATGACTGACTGTCCATGGGTTCTGATTTGGGAATGAATTTCTGGATCAATCTGGCTCTGAACCAACTTCTCTCTGCTCTTAGGTCCTCTTAATGGAAAGGTCTTCACCCTCATCAGCCCATCAGTATCCTGACTCATCCCTTTATTTTATTTTCAATATATTTTTCATTTTCTCTTCCTTTCTCATAGTTCAATTCTTGTAACAAAAATGGCTGACATTTATTGAGCTAGAGCTATTTTGGCGGGCACTCCACAAAGAATTTTACATGGATCTACTCATTTAAATATCATACAAAACGTAAAGCATGTACACATATTTCATACATGTTACTCTTGAGAAGCCTGAGGTGCAGTGTAGTTGGGGCACTTGCCCATTGTTACCTCCAGGGAGTGGGTAAAGCAAGAGACCTGAGCACCAGCTTTACAACACATACAGAGGCAATAAATGAGAGGGGCAGGGAACGAACCACAGTGAGTAGCTCTGGTTGGGAGACCAGCACATGGAGGAATGTGTGCAGTTTCTACATGGGGGATTGAATATGAAAGTGAAAACAGGATAGAGACAGCGGTGACTGTGAGCTTTCTCTAGGACCAGTCGGGTAGGTGGGGGCTCCTAGGTGATCAGATCTGAGGTTCATATTTTTATGGTGCTGACCATTAACTTATTATCTCTTGAATGTATGAAATCTTGCTTGTATTTCTGCCCATTTGTAATCTCTGTGATTCCTTCTAAAGCCTAGCAATATGTAATTGAGGCTGAGGAAAAAAATGCTTACAGGGACACCCTAGAAAAACTCAGACAAAACACTTCAAGCAACAACTCAACCACAACTTATTACACTTCTCACAAATTGTAGCAGGTTCCTCTTTAAATAGTTTTGACATGTGAACGATCCTGAATTGTACCAATTTTTTTCATGTCCGGAGTAAGACAGAATATCTCATCTTCCCCTTTAATAAAGTCTGATAGTGTAGTATATAAGGGTCATCTAGATATGTCGATCTTGAACAAGGCAAACTCATTTAGCTGTATCAGTGGAAATTTTTTTACATATATTGATTTTTTTTAATGTTTTTCTTTTTAGAAATGGCTTTTTACTACTCTCATGATTTAACTGCATAGATGTAGGGAGGTCAAAGAAGCCTGGGAACAGAAGAAAACATGAAGCTCTAATGCTCTGTTTCACAATCATTAATATCATCTACAGTATAATGAGAGAAGCATTTCCAGTACACAGTAAGGATCACTTTTGAGCTAAAGAGACACCATTGATTTTAAAGAAATGACTAATCAGATAAGGATGTTTGTGGTTCCCTGGAGGTGAATGACTCACCCATTAAACATCTCCTCAACGAGGATTTGCATAACTCTGTAGCCCCTGCATTTTCTTCCTTTTCCCAGCTCCTGAGATGATGACATTAGGAACCCATATGTAGTTTTGTGAAGACAGTGACAATAATTGCTCTGGCATCCTTATTTCAGATCAATAAACTTTGATACAGAATACATCAGGCTCTTCAATTGTAAATCAATGCCAAAGTGTCTGTCTTCAGGTCAGGCTGTCGTAAGGGCTGGTTGATAACGCAAAACGCACTAAAGGGAAACATGTCAGAAGGCTGTTGGTTCTTTCATAAAGTTTTGTATCTTTTAAGTCTCTCGAAGATCTGGCTGTATAAGTTATGTGACCAACTGCCAGCATTTTACATGTACCTGAGCGCTTTACAAATAAATTGTGTTTGTTATTAATAGTGACGGAGTTTAAGCAAAATTAAAACACAACAAAGAGCCCTGCTTTTATAGCAAAAGGCTCAATTTAACAAAATAGATTTGCCTAAGCAACCTGGGACTGACTGCCAGGATTCCTCAGACAATAGGACGTGTTTTATGTATTTACTTTATCTACCCAATTACTTCTCCTTGTTGTGCTGTGTTCTGTTTCATTTTGTTTGTGTTCAGAAGTCCTTTCCAAGCAAATGAAATCTGAAACTCTTTATAAGACATATGCATCGATATCTTCACGTGCATGAAAATTCACATGTTTAGCACCATAAAAACACGTGAGCAGGAGAGCAAGGCATTCAGAGGAACCTCAGGAGCCATCACCTGGGAGCACCCACCTACTGAACCGGTCCTAGAGAAAGTTCATCGTCACTGCTATCTCTATCCTATGTTCAATCCCCCATCAATTCTTGTCAAGAACAAATACTGTATCCCGTTGAAAGAATATATTTTTTATCTGAAGGATCCTTGAGCCATTCCACTTTTCTTCCCCCTCACTGCTACATATGCATGTCCTTTCCTTGCCCGTCAAACAAGTTCCTCTCCTTTCTTTCCATTTCTATTGACTTTCCACAGTTTCTTTCCATCCAAAATCTAATCGAATCGAATTTTCAATCCAAATCTAATTGTGTCCATTGACTGCTTAATGCCTAATTGTTCCACAGGCACAAAATTCAAACTGAAACATAGAAGTCTCTTTACAATGGAATCGTACCCTAAATTACAGGACAATTAGGGCCCTTTGTCATTGACCTTTCTGTCCAGCATTTTCCTTTCATCCTCAGTGGACTGTAGGGTGGGTGGGATACATTCCTGCTGTGTAACTTTGTATGTGTTCCCCATTCCCTGGGCATGCTCCCCACCTTCCATCTGTGTGTAATGAAAACTTTTCGGCTTCAAGACACAGCTTTATCTGTAGCTGCTTCTCTGAATTCTTTTTATGGTCTCCTTGAGCCTCCTTAGAACTTCAAGCTAAGCTGTTATTATATTTAAAGTGTATAGAACAATCTATTGACATAGAGTAGATTCATCCGGGGCCTGACTGTGGTATGTCTTTTAGGCTCTGTCCAATGTTTCTAAAGCCTGTGTACAGATGCCTGCGATTTCTACGGCTCATTTTAAATCATCCCTTTAGTCAATTTTCAAAGTCCAGAATTCTTCATAACGTATGCGTTATACTGATGTGGTGAATTTTTTATGTCTTTAATGAAAATAATGAGGTGAGAACTTATTTGTGTTTCAAGTATCCTAATTCCACTTGGCAAAAAAATTAACTCTCACAATCATACAATTTATGAACTTCCTTTGTCTGCAGACTTTCAACCATCTGAAATTATGCTCATAACCTAACCAATTTAAATCACTCGGCAAGGCTAATGAGCACCTCCTGGGAAATACAAAGGTGCCGTAGATACCGTTAATAGTAGCGATGGCAGCCGAGCCTGACCACCTCTGCGCGTCAGACACCGCTCTTTGAAAATGACTTCTGACATATAAGGCAGTTTGAAATCTTGTAAGTGGTTTTGCATGAAAAAATTTCAGAAACGTAGATTTTCTGTGTTATTTTATGTTTTTGTTAAGATTGCCTTTTAAAAAATAGCCAAATGAAGATCAAAGTGAAGTGGCCTAATGATGTTTGAAGGCCAAAGTCAGCAGGCTCTTACTGAAGAGGTCAATAGATTAAATGGAGCTGTGGAAAGAAATGTCAAAATACTTTATACTACCGTTTATTAACATTACAGTACAAGACATTTAGAATTAAAGTTGATTGAAATTCAAAGAAAAATTTCAACATATGTACATGAATGGTTTTCCTCCTTATACACATAGATTTGGAGTCTTCTGAGATCAAAGAGAGTTCAGAGAGTAAAAGTTTCAATAGTAAAAAATATAATTTCCCCTGGAAAATCTACTAAAAACATATTTAACTTTAATGGGTTGCTGAAGTCATAAGTGAGTTTGGGTAATGAGAGACACCTGTATTTCTATCAGTATTGTGTATGTTTATACTAATTTCTAGGATAACTCTCTATGCAGTAGTAGTTCCAATTATCATGACATTTTGTACATCCATTGGGAACACGTCTCCCTGAAGACCATTTTATTTTTTTTCTTTGAAATGCTTAAAACTTTCTTATGAAATAATATTGAATTTATTTGTAATTGAGTGAGACATTTTGCCCCAACTTTTTGCCATCTTGTTATTACCAGGGATTGAGTGATCAGAAGGGACACAAAGAAAGGGAGTTTCAAGGGGGGTAGGGGGAAAACCTGGCCTGCTGATCCCGGAAGTCTGGAGGGCCCATAAGAATGTGGGCATGCGGTAACCTAGGTCACCAATGACCAATAGTAAAGGGCAACACTTCCCTAGAGGCTCAGAGAGGCTAATGAAAGACTTGCAGCCAATTTCAAAAGGGGGAGAGTATTTACACCCTGGCAGGTCTCTCTCTTCTCCATCATGAGAGGGACCTACTTCCAAATCTCTTTGGATGTGCTCTAAACATTCTCTTTGTTCTTAAATAAATTTTCTCTTTTACATTGAAACTTGAGCTGCTTACTTTTTGGTCTATATTCACACTGCCTGTGCTGTTGCAATTTTATTTCCAGTTTCTATTCAGTCCTCTCAATTATGGCTGTGCCTAGATCGAACTTTCTAGCTCAGCAGAGGAATAGAATCAGGTCAAATGGGTTTGGGGAACTTGGACCCCTGACTCTCAACAGTTAGCATATCCATCACCTCAAACATTTGCCCTCTCTATGTGCTGGGAATGTTCACTGCCCTTCTCTTAGCTATTTGAAACTATTTCATGTATTATTGTTAACTACAGTCATCCCACAGAGTATAGAACACCAGGACTTCTTCTTCCTCACGTCAGGGTCTGAGTAATGTCCTCAGCTTTACCTTACAGTTCACCTGGATGTATCACAGCTATATCTACTCTGTTGATTAAATCATCTATAATGTGTTTATTTTTATATTTATGTGTCATGTTTCTAAACCTCTCTGATTTATTTTATATCTCCTTGAAATTTTTTGATATCACTAGTTTCCTAATCTTTTTGCATGACCTTCATCTTCTATTTTTTAAAATTTTTTCACTATCATTACTTTTTTATCTGTCTTATATTTTAATAATTGACATGTTTGGGGGACCTAAGCTGGCTGAGTTTGTGGGTCGGCAATCTGTTCTCAGTCCTTGCTGTGCTCTTGGCCAAACAATGACTAACCATAACAAACACAAGGCAAACATGAGATCAAGCTTAGAGGTTTTTAGCAATAGTAAGATACATTCTCCATAGACAACTAGCAACAGGTCCCCTGTCATAACAAGATGCTCTAGTTATGGTCCAGGGTCCTGTTTTATGTTGTGTAGATTGGGCCCTCCTGTTCAAAAGCCAGTATGGAACCATTCTGATAGACGGCTAATGGTGTGAAAGTTAGTTTTAAGTGACTCCAGGTTACTTTCTAGACCTATTATGGTTGGCTACCTGGTGAAGCACGGAGGAATTCCCTGCACTCTTTTGCCAATTACCAGGCCCTTCTCCATTCCCCAGGTAGGCTGGGTTGGGCAGCACCAAGACACAGTCCTCCTTCCCTCGGTGTGGCAAGTACTTGAAGCAGCACGGAGGCAGGGCTCACACATTTGTCCCTAAGAGGACCCCCCCACTATGTCTATAACAATGTCTTTGTTTCTCTAATCCTATTCATTCCTTATTCTCTTACATACTTGGTGGTCTTCAGTTATGAGTTCCCTTACCTCTCATCTTAATTTGTGGGATCCTGACAACTTATTTGAGTGTCCCTTATTTCACTGAAAATCTACATTTGCCTTATCATAATTCTAGGGGTGCTATTGTCCTTAAATGACTTATGTGGTTTTTTTTTTTTTATTGCTTCAGGTTCATTGAGGGTGCAAAGAATTAGGTTACACTGCATTTGTTAGATGAAGTCCCTCATAGCTGTGTTTTGTCCCCAGGAGGTGCTGTAAACTGTAAACCCTCATCCCTCTCTATCCTCCCCTCTTCCTCATTCCCCCTCTGCCCACCTTGAATTGATTTGAGTTTTTCCCTTATGTGGTATTAGATCATCGACTGTCTTCATATCAGAATTGAGTATGCTGGATTCTTGCTTCTTGTGACACTTTTAAGAGTGTGTTCCAACTCAACTTAGGCATCTTTTAAGAGATTAAATATGAGACTCTCTGATTCGACATCATTCATTTTAATCTAGGTTCAAGGCTGAGTCTTAGAGCTGATGTTAATATTTGCTTCAAGTTACCACTCCTTTTAGCTTCCTAGTATTTCCTTGTTGGTTAGTATTTGTCTCCCATGTAGAGACAAACATCCACTCAGATTATGTCTTCTTGAAATCCAAGGTGTTTATTAAAATAGTGTTTCATATCATTCTATTACATAGCATCCATTTATATTATGATGGAATTCTTTTCATATTTCCTAGCTAACCCAGGCAAATTCTTTATATATATATTTAATCACTTTATCACACTTGGTAGAATGCTGTGGCATCACAGCTCATAGTAACCTCCAACTCCTGGGCTTAGGAGATTCTCTTGCCTCAGCCTCCCAAGTAGCTGGGACCACAGGCGCCCACCACAACACCTGGCTATTTTTTGTTGCAGTTTGGCTGGGGCCGGGTTCAAACCACCACCTTTGGTATATGGGGCTAGTGCCCTACCCACTAGCCACAGGTGCCACCCATTGTTGTTGTTTTGTTGGTAAATATTTTTTCAAGATCCTTTTCATATGTGAGCAGAGATCATAATTTTGGTAGCTTTAATATACAACAATAACTTAAAGTATAGTATATGTAGCATAAATAATCTTTCATTGTCCCAGATATTTTATGCAGGTTATCGAATGCTGCTTGTTTATCCTTTAACTTGGAAACTATAGTTTCAAGCTAGAATAGCGTGTGTTCACTAATACTGATTGAGAATAATGTTTGAATCTTCACATGTCAGAGAGAAAGTTTTCCTCACTGGGGAAATTGAATTTACATTCTCTATAAAGGTGTATTTTTTGGCAACCATAACTCATAGTATGTACCTTTAGATTACAGTACAAATATTAAAATATTTAGTAATATAAAATAAATATAGAGTAAGCATGCATACATAAAATTCTGCAATGTGTATCACTTCAATTAATTTTCATAGAAAATTTGTAGCTATTTATCAATATTGCCATTTTATAGATGAAGAAGAATTTGAGTAACTCAGAGAGTTTTAGTAACTTGTTTAGGCTCAAACACATGCTAAGTCTGAATCTGTTTGTCTATCCAACATGCATGGACTTCTCACTGAATTATCACAAAAAAATATTTTTTTCAGTCTATCAGATATTAATTTTGTCCAGGTAAAATAAATCAAAATGGATCATTAGCTTTCATTTACTTATATTGTCTATATTATTTGTATTGTTTGGTTCATTTATAATTTTGCAGATATATTTACGTAAGAATAAGGGAATTATGTGAAGTCATACTAAATTTTTTTGTAAGCCAATAATCTGTCAAATAAAGTAGAGCATGAGAGTATTATAACTGACTGAAAATTAATCATCCTTTTTCATATTTGTCCTTATCTGTGTTAAGTTGGGTTTTACAAAATCAACTGAGTTTTACTTTAGTAAATTGCTCAAATGACATTAAATATTAGATGTCCAGGTTAGGCAATAAGATTCATTTATTGATGAAATTTAATTTGAATTATCTCACAAACTATTTCTGTGTAATTATCTCCATAATGTAAGTGATAATCTATTTCCTTTTTCTCCCTAAGTAACAAATTCAATTGGTCTATTTCAAAAGGAAAATGGATTGCTTTTACTTCCCACTTATAATTTATGCAAATGGTTATAAACTTCTTGATACATTTTACCAAAATTTAAATGATATAAACATTTTGAGAGTAAATATGAACATGATATTATGTGAAATACTTATTTTAAAGAAGAAAATATCTGAAGTCAATATTGTGTTAAGAAATACACAGATTAAAATCTCTCTTTCTATTTTCTTCATTTAACAAAAAAAAGAGCTCTAACCTGTTTTTGTTCAAATTGGAATACCAAGGATATGATTTGCTTTCAAACTTGAAGAGTTTCTGTCCTGTAAGAAAAAAACAAAACAAAACAAAACCACAAGACATAAAGCAGCACTTTTAAAGAGACCAGAAATCAGGCAATAGAGGAGGGTTATTCTTGAGAAACCAGAAACAAAGAAATGAGTCCTCCAGTTTTGAGAGAGGTTCCAGAATTCTGTGAGTTAAGGAGATAAAACTTGAGAGTTCAGAGAAACCAAGCAATTTCACAGTACAAACTATCAGAATGTGGAAAACTCTATTTAGAAAGAGAGAGTATTTAGCTCACGAGACCATTGGAGAATTACCTGCAGCAGACTGTGTCAAGTAGGATGCAGGGTTTCCCATTCAGCACACAGTAAACCATTTCTCCTGGCTACTTCATATGAATGGCATTTCTGGTCCGTTACTCATTCTTTCCTGACACTGTCATATGAACAGCGTATTTATAACTTCAGAATTGACTCTTTCTTTCCTTTCTTTTCCCAGTTTATTTGGTTTTAAATTTGTATTTTACCTTGCTTTAGACACATAAACGTTTTAAGTTACATGTGTTGAATCTACTAATTTGATGTCCTTTTGTTGCTTTTCAACTTAGAAATAATTGTTCCTGAAGAATCAAATTAATGCTCATGCATGTATTTCTTCTTGATTTTATCATTTAATAAATTTGGGGATTTCTTGTGATGACAAACAATTACTATGTCTTTAACAACAAAGAATGAGTCATCCAGGTTAAACTTTCTTTGGCCTATGGTGGCTCCTGTCTTTGTGTTATGAGAAAACACATCATTTTAATTCATTTATTTGACACGATTTATTGAGCACATGCTAGACATCAGGCAAGTCTTTGTCTTCTTGCAGTTTAACTTTTATAGAGAAGGAAAAACGAAAATTGACAAAAATGTTAAAATTGCGATTTGACTGGTACTAAGAGAACAAGAGATGAATAACCAGAGGCCCACATGAGAGGAAAAACATGATTAAATTGAAGTTGAAGGAAGGGGCTAAGTAAGCTCTTAACAGGTACATTGTAGGGGTATATGGTAAGTGTCCTAGGTGAAAGACTCAAATATAATTCAGACTTTTCCTAATAAATAAAACAAACAAATAAACAAACCAAAAAACATTTCAATGTGAGTTTCATTGGGAACTTTCAAACCATCTCATGCTATTATTTTCTTAGTTCATCTGTTAGATAGATGACAAGCTGCTGTTAACAGAGTGACTCCAGAGTACAGTGGCTTAAGGAAGATAGATGTCATTTCTCATGTAATAGATCAGCCCTTCCTCGGGTGGGGTAACTCTGCCCCTACAAGGTCTTTTGAAAATCCAAATTTCTTCCTCCTTGTTACTCTGCAGTATTTTTAAAGCAGAGGTCTATGGACACTGAACCACCTCCTGTTTGTTGTTGTTGTTGTTGTTGTTTAAATAAAGTTTTATTGGGACTTAAAAATAAATAAATATGAACTTTAAAAAAAAAAAAAGAAAATGAGCAAACTGTCCAGACTACCTTCAAGTTTACAGTGAATAATGCAGATGACAATTTCTTTTACGAAATATTTTCCCAGGAAAATCCAGAATTTAATGATGTCTCAGGCATTTTAAAATTATTAGCATTAGCTAACAAAAATCTTGATATGGTGATGTTCTTCAGTGATAGTTGATCAAGAAAAATTAGAAATAGTAGGTGAAATAATAGATCAGATCAAAACTAGAAGAGAGGAAGAAAAGAGACAAAAAAAGAAAAAGCAGAGGCTGAAAAAAAGTAAGAATCAGTGGTGCTCCTGTTACAGCTGAGAATTTCTTACATAAGAAGGCCAAGTTTGATGCAGAACTCTTAGAAATTAAAAAAAAAAAAGAATAAAGAAAAGAAAATGGATGAAAGAAGAGAAGCAAGCAGGGGGAAAAAATTAAGTATAAACCTTATTGAAATAGAACATAGTCTTGGCACATCTGCTATCTGTTCCTGAGAGGAAGCTGGAAACAGTGCAGAGGTAGATGAGTCTTTATTACAGGAAGTGGATGGCTGTGAGCTGCAGGGTGAAGGCGCCCGGACTCGGATCTGATCCTGATGACCCAGGAAGTGGATGGCTGCAGGCTGCAGGGTGAGGGTGCCCAGACTCGGATCTGATCCTGATGACCCAGGAAGTGGATGATTTGGCCCCGCAGGGTGAGAGCGGCCCAGACTCAGATCCGATCTAGCTGACCCAGGAAGCAGCTTCGCTGATTAATGGACTGTCTCCACCTGCTGTGAACCCTGACTGCCATAGTGTCCGTGGCAATGCTCAGGGGGTTGACTTTCCTTTCCCTTCTCTGCCCCAAAGAAAAGGTAGTTTCAGGAGAAAATTCTTCTGATAGTGTTCATCATTGAATTTAATAAGCTGACTTTAAAAATTTCAAAAAGTAAAAATAAAGAAAAAAAGGTAATGTTGATGAGAATTCTGAAAAGATGAAAAGAAAGTTGATAGTGACCAAGGCTATCATTCTTTATAGAACAGCCAGCAGGTAAAAAGTAGAAAAGAGGTTGTGATTTTTCAAAAAAAAAGGAAAGAAGACACAATAAATAGGGCAGGAGATGAGCATGGAGTCAGATCCTGCAAACATGGTAGGTAGTGATCATAATTACAGCTCAAAATAAATACTTAAATAAATGGACAGCTAAAATGTACTATTGTACTCGTGAAATTCATTCGGAAAATAGGTTTTATATAAATTGTTGTTGAAGCTTGCCTGGCTTCCTGGAAATCATTTTTATATTTAATAAGAATGGCCTTTTAATTTTATAACGATTTCATCTGAAGCTAATGTTTCCCAGAGGTACAGCTGTTATTTTTATGGTGGTAGAAAGAGTCTTTCAAATCTAATACCCTTCATTATGTACAATTTTTTTAAAAAAGTAGATTTTGAAGAATGAAAGACTCTGAACAAGATATAAGCTGGATGGAATTCTCATATATCTTTCTTCAGCAATTCACTACCTGTAGAAATAAAAGCTACAGAGCAATGAAAGTTGGTTTCATTTATAACATTAAAAGCCCTCTGTGAAAGAGATCACATATAATTGTTCAGTTTTGCTTAAGAAAACATTTGTCCAGAGATGTTCATTTTTCTTAATTTACAAAAGATATTGAAAGTTCTAAAATACTCTTAATACTCTTATGCATAGGATTTTACTAATCTTAAAACTACTATTATTTATAACATTTATTGGATGATTAATTAACTGATTTATTTATCCTAACAGCTCTATGAAAGAGATATTATTTTTTTTATCTCCTTTTTCAACAAAGAACACCAACATTTAGGCAAAGTAAGTTACTTCCTCATATTTCTAAAAATAGTAAGTACTGAAGTTGTGATTTAAACCCAGGCAATCTGGTTATAATAGCTAGAGCTTAATCTAGCTATTACTATTATCCATTTATATAGAATTTTTCATTTTTCTCCTCACTGTTTCTTTGGTGATATTGATTCCCTTTAAGTATTCAGATAAGACCAGTATTATCTTGTGTGTTGAAAAAATGGTGACCCCTGTTTATTGGAATACTCTTATATGATAAAATGAATTTTCAATTACAGAAAGTTTCTTTACTGTAATTTATTTTTATTAAATTAATACTAAATTTAGGCAGTCATTTTTTATCACTTTTTCACTGTAAAAGCCTTGTAGGGAAGATTCTAGGTTGAACTTTCTTATTCTGCCCTTATCATACTGACCTTACGGTGGATGGAGGGGAAGGGTGCTCAGGAAAGGGCTTTGCTGAAAAGGGACATCTAGACAAAGAGCTGAATGCTAAGTAGGAATGTGAAGAGCCAGAAAATGCCGAGTCATAGTCCCATTAGCTAATGGAGGAAAGGTAGACTTCATTCTAGGGATTTGGAACCAAATGTCTATGCCTGATAGCAACATGCCCAGATTTTCATCTTAGAATCACCCTAACTGTAGTGGAGATAATGGAAAAAAGACAATGTAGGGATGTTATTGCAGAGACCCTAGGAAGAAATGATGTTTTTCAACTATGGGCAGGAAATATGGGCATTAATGTATTGGAGAGTTATTTAGGATATTGAATGGACAAAACCCATCGCCCAATTAGTTATACATAGATCACAAAGGAAGAAACAAGATGCTAAGATTATTTCCATGTTTCCAGCTTTAGAAACTAGACGGAAATTGTATGGGCTACTAACCAAACTGGGAGGGCATCCACGGACAAACATTTTACTGAAGAAAGGAGGGGAAGATAATGAGATTGTCTTTACTGATGACAAGATGAGTCCCTTAGACTCTGAATGGCCTTGCAGTGGCGTAGGCTAGTCTTAATGATTCGGGTATAATGAAAAAATTGCTGTTCTGTCCAGCAATGAGGATAGATGTGTCTGAGGGGGAGAAGTGAATTCTTAGGCCATCGCAGGGAGGAACATTGCCATTTACAAAAGGGGCAATAATAAATGCCTCCAAAGGGAGGGATCATTGCAGCTGCTGAAAATTTACAGGTAATAAGAAACTTTTAAAATATTAAAGTTATACCTCTTCCCCCATATTCCTGGGCTGACCTCTTTTCCCCAGGGGGGTAGACGGGTTCTAAAGTTATACTATTCCAATATGCTAATTTTGCTAGTCTCAGGGAAGGAGTTAGAAAACAGAGTTTATATCTTGTATTCAACTCCAAGGAACTCAGGCGTAGAAGAGTTTTACAGCATTCGTCCCATTAGTCTGAAATTACAAATTGGTGTGGATCCGCATTACATGAGAACCAGGCAGCTCAAGTTTCTGTGTTTTGACCTCAGTCGAATTACAATCTCAAGATACCTAAAGAGCAAGTGTATTAGCAGTTAATATTTCAAGGAAAAATGATGGATATTGTATCCACATTGTAGACATGTAAAGCTTCTTACGATTCAAAAAACCTTGGAAACCTGAGAGCCTCAAATCTATTCGTGTTGTTCTTTCTTCTCGTTTTAGAAAAGAAAAGAGAAAAATAATGTTCTAGTTCTCAGCTTGTATTTATTCACTCATAATTTCTTACTTTGTTTATATATTTAAAAAACAAATAATAGTGCTTGATTCAGTTATATTTGTCTGATATACAAAATATTGGTGGAGATTTCTCTGTACTCTTATTTCTCTTGTAAAACAATGAATAATTAGATGACAGTTTTACATGCCCTTTAGTAGGATCACTAACTCTTCCTCACTTCCATAGGTGCAAGTAATCCAAAAATGACTATACATTATGGAATTTCTAGCAATGCATTCTTAAAGTCACCAACCATATTGTAGAACAAGTAAAATATGCATTTCTCGGAATTTTGATCATTTTCTGGTTCTCTTCAGACAATCTGTTTTACCACAGTGATAAACATCAGCAAAGAAAACAATTAGAAGATTAAGTGACATATTCAGCTGTATTTTTCTGATCTAGCAGAAATCGAAGCCTGTGGTTATAAGTCATTGCTGGGATTTTATTTTGATCCCGTCGAATGTTTGTAAATCTTGCCATTCTGAGGTACAGATCCAACTTTATGGCTGACTGTAAAGATAAATCTTTCAGTGGTGGAAAACTGTTAGGAATAAAAACTGCCATGTTTGATTTGTGCACTGGATTTTGTTCTTTTAAGGGCCCCCACGTTGTGTGCTGTCCTGTTGGTTTGTTGAGCAGGAGTACAGAATAAAATGTGACGTGTTCAGGGTGGTGATTCATTTGCCTCCCTGTGTCTACTCCACTAACTGCTTGAACATTGGGTACTGTCATGTGACCATAGGCTACAAAAAAAAAAAAATCACGGTAAGGCGTTAGACAAAAGGAATAATTTTTACAAAATCTTACATATTGCAGGTACACGTTTATTATATACTTGCTAGAACATGCATCGAATAATATCACTGAATTATATCATTGAATCCCTGAAAAAATCCTTCAAGGTAGGAATAACTGTACCCATTTTACAGATTAGGAAACTGAAACCAGGAGGCTTATACATATACAACCCCTTGAAATCTCATAGCTATTAAAGGATGGAGGCCAAAGTCAGCTCTTCTCTGGGTCTGAGACCACATTACTTTAATTTGTCTTAGCTGGGAATTTCACAAATAATTCTCATGAACTATATATCAAATTATTTGATTGTGATTATAATATTAATAATTAATGAATTCATGGTGCTCATTATGTGCCAGGCACTCATTAAGTACTTTACATAAATTAAGTCACAACAGCCCTACGTAGTAGATCCTATTTTATTCATGTTTCTTTTTGTAAGTAAGGATATTACTTTAATTTGCCAGTGGCCATCTGGCTAATAAACAGGAGAGTTAAGATTCAATCCCAGTAATTTGAATTAATGGACACCTCTAAGAACACATTTGTTCACAGTATTTCAAAAGCCAGCTCCATGCATTCCTGGATCTTTGATATTTGCCAAGAACTATATTATTATGGGAGTTTATCGAGATAAGCCTAAAACCAACTTTAAAAAACCCAATAGATATATTAATGACATAAAATAAACTATATTATGAAGTTTTTAATATAAAGGATTATGAGGAAGAAGCAGAAAGAAACAAAGCTGGAAGACTGAAAATTTAAAATTGTAATGGATGTAATGGGCTTGAAGCTTTAATGAAGAGTTTTTTTTTTCCTTTTAACTTAAATGTACTTTTGTTTAAGAGAAATACCATGATAGCCCCAATTTGGCCTAAAAGGAGAAACAAGTGGAGCCAGAGGTGATGAGGAGGGAAAAAAAGAATTCCTCCACTGAGCCTGCACCAGGCACCCAAATAGCAGAGGGAACAGGAGAGTCTCGGGGCCCAATTGATTAGATAAAGAGAGAGACCTTTTATCTGAATTATAAAGGAAAAGTAATTTCAGCAGGCTGCAAAACTTAGACCATCTCAACCGGCATCTGTGTTTTCTTTAGGAGTTATAATAAGGATGGACCTTCTATTTTAGAGGCAACGTGCCTTGTCAGCCGTCTCCATCTGATTGAGTATCATTGGCAGGCTGCCAAAGTATAGCCTGGATAATGTAGAGAAGTAGTTTTATTTCTTGTCACATGTATTTAAGGATTTAGCCGATAAATTTCTCTTTAATCATGATGCATGATCTTAGATTCTTTACAGTCCCTCCGGGCAAAGAAAACTAATTCTACACATATCATGAATAATATAACATCTCTGAATAAGATGTCAGAACAAGCCCTTTAAGAGTCAAGCCATTTTTAAGTTGAATACCTTGGAGAAGTTTTCTGATTATTTATTAAAAGTTGAAAATAGAACACTGTACAATGGAACTCTGATTTTCACATATCAAAATATTGATTCTTCAAGATTCATCCCACTATTTGAAATACATTTGTTTGCACTGAGTGTATTTTAAATCACCCATGAGTTTGTTCATGGTTTTTAAGAGCACTTATAAAGTACGTTTTTAACCTCTAAAAAATATTTTAAACACGAGGAGTATCAGTTAAACAGCTAGTGTTCTCATATGTTCAACACTCAAATATGCATCAAGAGTAGAAAAATAATCATAGTGTAGTTATGCAAGGGAACAGTAGGTAGCAGGGTACAGATCAAGAATAAAAAAGTATCTCAAGAATGGAAGAAAAAGTATCCAATGTACACACCCTACTTTGAAACTAATTCATAGCTTTTATAGGAATGTCATCACCTAATTATAGCCCTAGAATATGGGAAGGGGATGAGAGGGGGAGGTGAAGAGGGTGGATGGGGGGAAGGAGGGTGGGGTCGCCTCTATGGTTTATCTCACAAGGGTACAAGTGAATCTTTCTAAAAGCAGAGTATGAACGTTTTATCTCAATAACTGGGAAGATGACATGAAGGTTATGTTAACCAGTTTGATGAGAGTATTTCAAAACAGCACACTGTACCCCATGATTGCATTAACGTACACAGTTATGCTATAAGAAATTTAAAAAAAAATCACATCCAACACCATGGCAGATAATGTGTGATTTCATTAGCTGATAAACTGATAAAACTAATTCATGTGTTTAAAGTATTTGCATTTGGAGGGGAATATGAGGAAGTTCTTGCTGATGTTAACCATGTTCTTTTAGCTTTGGCGACCAGTTACAGACGTACATTTAATATGCACAAGATTCATTTAGATTCATTTGCACACTTGGGGTTGTTACTCTTCCTCTGTGTCTTCCACTTCATAAGAAGTTTTCACTAATTAAATACATGTATACATGTGTATGTTCATGTACACATACATACAATAGCCTCGACCTATGTATTTTATTTCAAAAATAGGGTTAAATTGATGGCTGATGAATTTTAAGAAATATGCTTACC
This sequence comes from Galagoides demidoff, assembly GCA_963574575.1. NCBI lineage: Eukaryota > Metazoa > Chordata > Mammalia > Primates > Galagidae > Galagoides > Galagoides demidoff. The sequence goes on from CAUYQV010181528.1 coordinate 26,069, forward strand.
CATACGTCAGTAATAAATGCTCGCCGAAGCTAAGATCACTGATGGGCTATTTTACTTTCATAAATATTCTATCATTAAGAAATAGCTAATTTTAAACTTGACCACTTCCAAATTCATTATTTGTTCTAGAAATGAAATAGTGTGCATGGTTAGGCCTCCAAATGAGGAGACATTTGGTAATTTATGCCTTCAGAGTTTGTAAGAAAAGATATCCCTAAAATAGTTATATGTGATAGTTAATAGTTAAATGCCATCGTTTTAGACTAGTCTTATAAAGCTTACTTAAAAAAATTATTATACAGTATGTATTTTAAGAATTCCATAAGCCCACTTTTTAATTAAAAAAAAATCTGTAGAGCTCTGAAATTATGTGCTTCTAAGTGGGAATTTTCCTTAATTTGTTTCTGAAGTCCTTATAGCCTAGGGAATTTTTTTCATCGTTTTAGAATTACCTTCAATACTTAGCATAACACTCTGTGCTTAGAAGATTTCAAAGGATAATTGCTAGAGAATGGATAAGCACCCTTGAAACATTCCATTTGTTTGCAAGTTTTTATTCTGATAGAAATCAGATAGTCCATGAGTCTTCTGATATTCTTATTGTTGTCATGATTAGATGGGAAGGACTGAGGTTACAAAAGAAACAGAGAAAGGATAGTGTGTCTCCCCTGAAGATGTCACTCTTCCCTCGGGGCCGCCGGGACAGTGCTTCTTTACTTCCCTTTTACTTCCCAGCAGGTGAAAATCCTTTCAAATTATTTTCCCATTTGGCAACATCCCTGGGTCTGGCTGAAGAAAACAGCATTTGGTTACACGTGATGAAAAGTGGATTCTTTCTGATAATTACAATCTTTGGGCACAATGGTTGGCTAAAGATGAAGTATCGAAATACAGTCCCAAAGTGAATAGTCTTCGAAAAAGTTAGTGGTGTCTGTTTGGGAGTCCCCTGCTGGTATTACTCACCACAGCTTGTGACCCCTGGCCAGCTGATTACAGGGATGTCTCCTGCAACCAGTGGGATGAAATGAGGACGCTTGTGATTAAGCAGTCAAGGTTGGCCAATGGAGACAGGCAAGACAACGCATTCACCCAAACCATGCTGCTAAAACTCCATTAGCTGGACTTGGAGACTCTCCATCATTCACTGTACTCACCAGACCTTGCACCAACTGACCACCACGTCTTCCAAGTTTTGGGTGACTTTTTGCCCCGAAAAATATTCAATTTTCCACAAGCTATGGTCAGTGTGCTCTGCGATTTCATCACCCCTCGCTCTCCAGACTTCTTTGCTAGTACCATTAAGATCGTAAAATTGAGTAGCTAATTTAGGTGTGTTTTTTGAAATATAATAAACTTCTTGTCTAAAATACAATAAACTAAATTGTTGATTTGAAATAGGGCATTTCATATTTAATGACCTAATAAGTGTTGTTATTTAAAGACCTTACTAGCTGCCTCAGTGCTTTTCATGGAAAAATCATGTTTTTCTGCTGATTTAAAATGCTTCATGTAGCATATAATAAATGCTATAGCAAGCAGTTCATTCCTTGCCAAAATCTCAATTCTATTTTAAGGATATGTATCCTGTTTCCTAGATCAAAGCAAAATTTTAAAATGCTGTGACCTTTTACCTGCATCTACCATCTTAGAGAAGTAATACACACTTATTTCTTAAATTTCATTCAGAATCTTCTTGGCTATTTTCAAACATTTATTTTCTAAATATACTCAGGCACTAAATTAGCTAATAAAACTATTTTCCTAGCTGGGCATTGTGTTATCTGCCTGTAGTCTCAGCCATTCAGGAAGTTGTGGTAGGTGGGAGGATAGCCCAGAAGTTCAAGGTTTGAGATCAGCCTGAGCAAGGTGCTATCAGCGGGACTTTACCTAACAAAAGCAATCAATGTAACCTGGTTCTTTGTACCCTCAATGAATCCCCAACAATTAAAAAAAATACTAAATTATTTTCCTAATTAAAAATGCTGTTGATAATTTTAATAGGATCATAACATTACATACTAATTTAGAAATAACTAACATTGAGATAATATTGCACAGTTGTCAAAGAATCCAATGTTTACTTTAGTTAACCTTCCTTTCACATCCCTTAGTAGACTTGATTTTATATATTTATAAAATATAGATCTTTATATATTTATTAAAGCCTATGATTTGAACTTTATTTTCTTGTTGATTTTTTAAAAGGGATATATCCTTTTCCTATATTTTCTATTTCTACTGATTTTTATAAAAGAACTTTTTGAGAAGAACCATCAGGGAAATATCTTCTGGATTTTATTTATTTTGAATTTTCTCAGTATATAATTAAATAAGCTGGTGATGATATTTTTGCCACCTTCTTTTTCAATTTAATCCTCATTTATTTTCCTCCAGGTAAAAGATGTTGAAAAGTGCACCCAGAGAAACATTGGCAACAATAATGATTGTGAGCATTCTCTATATGTTGTTTTATCATGGATATTACATATCACCATAAAAAATTATGCTAGACATTAGATTGAATTTTATATATTATGAAACTAAATAAATTACCATTGAGCCTACTTTAATAAACATTTTCTTAAAGCAAGATTTGATATTATTTATCAATTTTCTTGTAATTCTGGAAAGTTAATTATGTTCTCATCACTACATTAGTATAGCAAATATTTTTTATGATTAAAAAAACCCAGGCACAGGGGCTCATACCTATAATTCTAGCACTCTGGGAGGCCCAGGTAGGTGGATTGCTTGAGCTCATGAGTTCAAGACTAGCCTGAGCAAGAGAAAGACCCCTTCTCAACCATGAGTAGAGAAAAACTAGCCCAGCATTATGGTGGGCACCTGTGGTCCCTGCTAATTGAGAGGCTGAGGCAAGAGAATCACTTGAGCCCAAGAGTTTGAGGTTGCTGTGGGCTATGACGCTGTGGCACCCTACTAGACTGATAAAGTGAGACTCTTTCTCAAAAAACAACAACAACAAAACCTTCCTTTTTTACACGATGTATTGGTGTATTGTTTTTAAAGTGCTGCTACATTGTAATAATAGCTTGTTAATTTCTTATTGGGATATACAGGAGAGATTAGATTATTTTCCTCTTCCTCTGATTTTCTTTTATATCATTTGTTTCCCCAGGAATTTATTATTATTTTCCCTATTCTCTTTTTATCTCTTTCGCAACATCTTTTGTTTGGCTGTCACTCATCTCCATGGTTTCACTATTGCCTCTTGGCTGATGGCCCCATGTTTTCATACCCACCACACGTCCCCAGGTACACAATTCTCCAACTGCAGAGGAACAGCTCTTCTGGAATAAATCACTGGCAGCAGGAACTTAAAACACTCCAGATAGAGGTGGTAGACTTTTCCTCACCTCCTTGGTTTCTATTCCTCTGCTATTGGCCTATTTTATAACAAGGGAATCATAACACAGTCACTCTGTCACCTGCCTTTATGGCCTTTCCTGCAGTACCAGAGGTGTATTGGTTGGAATGTGCTCTCTCACTTTCGCTCTTTTTATTTCTACCTTGTTGCTACCTGATTGTCAACCCCTTTAATTTAGGTAACTTATAAAAACACATCGCAGCAATAGCCTGATAAACCAATCTCTCCCTGATTCAACCATAAAGCAATGGACTGATTCAACCAATCTCTACCTGATTCAACCATCTGCCTCATAAAATAGTACATCCATGGTCCAGTTGTAATAAGATTTTAATTATACATATATAAAGCAATGGTGACTAAAAAAAAGTTTACTTTTATTATCACAGGTCCAAAATCATCTGCCTCCAAAAACTTCTTGGAATATGTTTGGCAAGAAATGAGACCTAACCTCAGTTGGAAAGAAGACCTGACCTGACCTGGGGTGAGACTCTCCTATGACTTACCAGCTAAAGTACATATGGGCCTTCCTCGGCTGAAACAGACATGTTTGAAAGATGACAGTGCTGTCCCAAATCCATCGCAAAATACACCACGTGTGTGCCAGGCTGTCTGGATAGCATTCACCATGTAATATGAAAAATAGAGACACACAGACCGCATACTTTCTGGACAGCCCTTGTGTATGGATCATGTTATCTTATTCTAAAATGTGAGAAATTCTGAAGTTGAAAACCCCTCTGGCTCCAGGATTACAAAAAAAAAAAAAAAAAAAGATCAACTATATTGATTTTTTTAGATTTTTTGTCACCTCATTGAAGTCTTCTCTAAATTCAAAAACCAGTTTGGAAATCCCTTATGCATCACAATTGAGCCCTAACTTCATCTCTATTTTAACATGTTTGAACTACTGTATTTGCCTATAAGGCATGTGCTCTAGTGCTCAACATAGTACCCAGCAACCGGTACCTGCTCCCTGATGATTTAGTGTAGACAATTTGAATAAATGTATTCAGGAAAACTTCCCTGCACCAAAACCGTCACATTAACATTTCCTGAGAGCCTTCCAGGCAGAAGATTGGATGTTAGGGCTGCAGTAATGAATGAGAAACAGAATCTACCCTTGGCCTGTTGTAACGTAGCGACTGAGGTCTGAATACTGACGTTTGATTATATGTGATTAGATTTATGCTGTGAGTGCTTCGAGGAAACTCCTTTGGGATTTTTGGCAGTATTTTCTAGGAAAAAAAAGAAAAGACATTTGAGCTGAAGGTTGAAGCATGAAAAGTTGTGAGCAATGAAAGTTCACTCTGAGAGGGTTAATAAGCAAAAGGACAGAAGTCTAAGCCTGCTGGATGGGTTTGAGGCCTCATAAGCCAGATGACTTCCTGGTGGCAAGGATAGTGGGAGAGGAGATTAGTAAGAGTCAGTCAATTTATTCATCCCCTGAAGAACAACTAATAATAATTAAGCATGGCAGGACATGGGGGCACATGCCTGTAACCCTAGCACTCTGGGAAGCTAAGGCTGGAGGATTACTCGAGGCCAGGAATTTGATATAATCTTGAGCAAATGAGACCCTGGCTCTACAAAAAATGGAGAAATTAGGTAGGCATGGTGGGTGCTCCTGGTGGTACTAGCTATTCAGGAGGCTGAGGTGGGAGGATTCCTTGAACCCAGGAGTTTGAGGTTGCAGTGAACTATGATGACACCACTGCAATCTAGCCTGGGCAAGATCCTGACTTACAACATTATTTAATTGATTACGTACGTTTTCATTTGTAAGCAATCAATCCAAACAGCAAAAGATATTGTGTTTGACAAAGATAAATTCTTAATCTGCACTAATTGGCTGAGTTTAGTGGCTTATACCTATGATCTCAGTGCTCTGGGAGGTCAAGACAGGTGGATTGCTTGAGCTCAGGAGGTTGAGACCAGCCTGAGCAATAGCAAGACCCTGTCTCCAAAAAATAGCCAAGTGTTGTGGTGTGTGCCTGTAGTCCCAGCTATTGGGGAGGCTGAGGCAAGAGGATCACTTGAGCCCAAGAGTTTGAGGTTGCTGTGAGCTACGATACCATAGCATTCTACCAAGGGTGACAAAATGAAACTCAGTCTCAAAGTAAAACAAAATCTACAACAGTTGACTAACCCAGAGCTGAGGGTCCGCTAATCTGGAATTTTTTTTTAATTTGACTTTTAATTAACCATAATTAATTATTTGGTGGTTGAGTTTTGTAAGTTAGAGGTGGTGTTCATATGGTGAATCCCTAATAAGAAATTGAAAACTGTTTATAGTAAGCCATAACAGGGCAAAACAGTGAACAAATATAGAAACTTTCCTCTTGTATTTTATTAATGATAATTCCATTAGATGCTGAGGCATTCATTATTAAATATTAAAATGAGGTTATATCTATAAAGCTCTGAAAAGGGAAAGATAAATGGAGTACTTATTTCATTAAAACAATAGAGGAAGAATCAATTTTTTGGACATTGCCTTCAAAGAATTTGCTGAAGTATGTTTCACAAATACTTTTTTTTCTTTTTCAGTGTCCTCTAGTCATTAGAATATATGATCCACATGAGCATTTCCTTTGTGTGTTTTATAACACAAGGAATTCCCAGTGTAGTTACAGTCCCTGAAACTTGATAAGTGCTAAAGAAAAGAAAGTGTTGATTGAATGAAGGAAGGAACATAAAATGAAAAATTTGATAGAGGAAAATGAAGAGTACTTATGTTTCAAATAATTCTGTTATTTAATAATCGAGTAAGTCAGAGATGCAGGTATTCATATATTCATTTAACAAAGGATAAAACTAAAGCAGAGCTAGAATCTGCCTCACCAAATTATGTCTATGTGTATTTATACCATGTTTCCCTGAAAATAAGACCTACCCCCCAAATAAGCCCTAGCAGGATTTCTATGCATTTGTTAAATATAAACCCTACCCTGATAATAAGACCTAGTGATGCATTTCTGTGCAGCCTGGTAAGGAAGACTAGAATACCTTTTATCTGCCACATCTCCTTTCTCTGAGCCATTTGCACTTGGACAGGTGTGCATGTGGTAACCACTATCGCAGGTATCCTATTGCACACGTGAAAACGTCTAGGGGAAAGGAGTTCACGCGTCACTAGCACCAGCCCCACCAACAAGATTGGCTCCCCCATCAGGTTCCAGAAGAAGATGACTTAACTGTATTTGAATAAATGTAGGTTGTTGTATTATACTTAATAAAAATAAGACATCCCCTGAAAATAAGCCCTAGTGTGTCTTCTTGAGAAAAAATAAATAAAAGACAGTGTCTTATTTTCAGGGAAACACAGTATGTATGTACATATGCATTTATCTACTTACCAATTTATTGACTTAACTTTTATCTACCTGTCCATCACCCTTACCACCATGTCTGAAAGATAGTAGATACCAAATATATATAAATCTCTTTCTCTTTTCCCTCTTATTAACAATCCTATATGTACTTTGCAGACTAAATAAAATCTTCTTGAATTAATATTTAACCTTTCAGAATAATGTAAGGTCACAAGCTGCTTTAAACAGCAAAATTGTCTGTCCCTCTCTCGAAGATAATTGATTTGGCTAGCTTCTTGCCCACTGATTTAGAAAAATATTTGGGTGTTGCAAAGATTATAGCCACCTGACTTGTTCAGAGCTTTTATTCATTTCCATGAAAGATTTGGCATCATGTTCTATTTCACACAAATTACAATGTAATATATTTTCACGTCCTTTGAGTTTGTATCTGGGAATGTCAAAACTCCAAGAGCTTAACAGATACAGACAGTGAATCAGAGAGCTAAGGAGGTATGAAATTTAAAGTAATGTATTCATTTTGATTATTCTAAGCCCTCCCCACAGGCTTTGAACAAAATTACTCCCAGAAAGGAATGAGTGTTCAGATGCTTAAAGTAGTTGAAAAAATGAAGACTGTGTTAATTGTGGCTAAATACACCTCTAAAAACAATGACATAAAATTCAGGTATGTTGAGAGGAAGCATTTATCAAGTCATATTGAAGCTTTTCTTATAAAACTTAGGCATCTCCTTATTGCTTGTTTGGGGATTATTTAGGGTGGCGCATTGAAATATCTCATTTTATTATTTTTCAGAACACGTATTCTTAACGAATCATTCTACTACTTCACTGTAATATGTGCCCACTTAGAAGATATTTTAGGGGCAGTTTGCTAAATAATGGGGCAAAAAAAGAATACAATTCATCTTTGTTTTTCTAAAAGTGAAAAGTTATAGATTTCTCAGAAGAGAGGTAAATCTATTAGCTACAGTAGGGATGTTTCTGGGATTAATCACAAACTGTTTAATATTACACCACTAGCCAGAAAATCTAGAAATTTAAGTTTCTATAGAATACGATGTTTGAAAATATTTTTCAAAGGTTTAGCAAATTAACTTACTCAACCTCATATGCAAACATTTTCCAGTTAAGTTGAGAAATTATGGACATATATTTGTGGTATACATGAAGCTTTACACATACAGGAGAGTTCCTTCCAAATTTGATGCGGCTATGTGACTTGCTTTGGCTAATGGAAGGTGTGTTTTCTTCTGCATGGAAGTTTTACAGTCCATTTACCTATTTTATTTCCTCTGCTCCAGTAACCTTGAGAACACGTGGGGTGGACACAGGTGTATCTTACAAGTACAACGAACAGATATCCTCCACTGACTTTATTATCATACATGGGACATAAATGAGAGCTATATTACTGGTTGTCCAATTCCCATATCGTTAGTCCTTGTAGTAAAATTTATCGTGATTATTTGGAAATAACATTGTTCATATAAAACAGAGAGAACATCACACATAAAAATGATTATTGCTGGTTTGATTTAAATATATATATATATATATGACACATAGTGTTATAGTGCCAAGAAATAAATAACTAATGTTTGTGAATTACGGCCATGTTATTTAACATCCACTTTTCAGTCCAGTCGGATAATCAATGTTAACCATCTAGTTGAGAAAAAAGGAACATAGTGGGCATGCTACAGACATGAGCTTTCTTTAATTCTTAACTGGGAAGACACTTAACTTACTTATTTGAAGCAAGAATTTAGAATTTGACTAAAATAATTATCAGCCATTCAAAACTTAAATAATTCAATTCTCAAGTTACGGCTTAATAACAGCTGTTGCTTTTGATGAGTTATAGTTTTAATTAAAAACAAATCAAAGCATAAAACACTAAATTATCAGTGATCTAGTCCCTCTAGAATAGATTAGTCACACTAGATGTGATTATATGTATTGATCACCAAGAACTTAATTTAAATCTGAATCATCTATGTGTTTGTGTGTATGTGTGTGCACCCGTGGCATGTAATGACTGGTCGTGTCAGTGTTGACATGTGTTCTTGCTAAGACAAACTCTGTTACACACACTTCTCCTGAGTGCCTATCAGGTGGCAGGTAGTATGATCAGGTGCAATTGTTACTATTCCCGAAATGCCCATCTTTACTGTTTCACCCTCATGCTCTAGATCCATGAAGGAGTTTTCTTTAACAAGTTGTATGCTTCAACTTTCTTTTCTTTCTTTTTCTTTCTTTTTTTTTTTTTTTGAGACAGAGCCTCAAGCTGTCGCCCTGGGTAGAGTGCTATGGCATCACAGCTCACAGCAACCTCCAATGCCTGGGCTCAAGCGAGTCTCCTGCCTCAGCCTCCCAAGTAGCTGGGACTACAGACACCTGCCACAACACCCGGCTATTTTTTAGTTGCAGCCGTCATTGTTATTTGGCGGGCCTGGGCTGGATTCGAACCCGCCACCTTAGGTGTATGTGGCTGGCGCCTTAGCCACTTGAGCCACAGGAGCTGAGCCTGTCTCAACTTTCTAGTTTATGAAACAGAAGCGACAGGAGAAGTGACTAAACCTACTTTGGTTTAACTAGTTCAACAGTCCACATTTTTCTTGTGATGAAAGTTGCCACTTATATCCAGGAAATATCCACATTCTGACAAGTTTCTGCCACGTTCCTCCTGCCACCACCTTAATTTTGCCTTTTATCATTTCACGCAGAGATAAGCAGAATATCTCTTAACTGGATCACTGCAGCCAGTCTCCCTCCCTCTGATCTATTCTGCTAGTAAATCACTGCCGTGAACCTCCTGCCTCTACTGGGTACAAATCAGGCAAAGTAAAACAAGCATAAAAACACCAGGAATCTGCACTTTATGCCTAATCTCGCATCTCTTCTGTATTTCCATGCCCCCAAATACCTGCCAATCTAATAGTCCTCAAAAGTGGTCATTTGCTGAATAAATCTCAGCAAGAATTTATCTTTCCTTATTTAGGTTAAATTCCATATTAAGCTATTGATTTCCTCACTAAGCCCCTAAATAACTTCTATTCCATAAACCACATTTCCTGTGTGTTATTCATTGATAATATTATGAATTATTTCTCACTGGTCCACATGGTTTTTGTGAAAGTATACTTAGTGTCCCCCCAAGATATCCAAGTCCCTTAATGTATATTTATCAATTTGATTCTAATCATCGATAGACTTCCTTTTTTTGACAAAGAGAACACTGAAAGGCTAGGCACCTTGGCTCACTCCTATAATCCCAGCATTTTAAGAAGAAAAGAGTTCAAGACAAATCTCAGCAACTTGGTAAGACCTCATCTCAACAAAAAGTAGAAAAATTAGCCAATCCATGGTCCTAGCTTGTGGGAGGTAGACAGGTTGAATTTCTCGGGTAATAGTGCCCAGTCAGGGGGATGTCTAGGACTATTCCTGTGCGGGGATTCAACAGTCCCTGTGAGCTCTGTTAGGACAGTTAAGGTATCTGGAAGGGACAAAACTTGTTTCCCCTCTTTCGTTCCTCCCTGCTATGGTCACTTCAGATGTCCCTGTTCACTATGTACCCCAACCTTCCCTTTCTCCTTTTTAACTGACCACTGACTACTGACTACCGTGCATCCTTGCACCTGTGCTCTGTTACATGCGGGGCCCAATGATAAG
>CAUYQV010181530.1:0-17424 GCA_963574575.1 Galagoides demidoff
ACAATGATTAACCAAATGACATGAAAGTTATGTTAACCAGCTTGATGAAGGTGTTTCAAATTGTATATGAAACAGCACAATGTACCCCATGTTTGCATCAATGTATACAGAAATCAATTAATAAAAAAAAAAAAAAAGAAAGTAACTCATGCTCTGGTGAATAACACAATTTTATATTTTGCTGCCACCCATCAAATCACCCAAAGGAGTAAAAGTTAAATATTTAGCTAATTTTTTATAAGAACAGCCTCCCAGCAGCCCATCCCTCCAGGGAATGGCAGAGGGTTGTGTGACTCTGGGTGTTCAGATGATTAATAAAATTCTAAAGGATACTTGTTTCAAATCCTCTTATACCTCCAGACCAGCAAATCCAGCCCTGGAGAGAAGCTGAGAATCAAAGATGGGAAGAGCATCCCCCAGGAAAGCAGGGTCACTAAAGTGACCTCAAAAAATTTCTTCAAAGTACAAGGAGAAAAAAACTTAAAAAAGAGCTAAGGTAGGGCACAGTGGCTCATTCCTGTAAGCCTAGCACTCTGGGAGGCCAAGGTAGGAGGATCACTTGAGGTCAGGAGTTCAAGACCAATCAGCCTGAGCAAGAGTAAGACACCATCTCTACAAAAAAATATTTTAAAAAGTTAGCCGGGCATGCTGGCACCTGTAGCCAGCCATGCCAGCTACTCAGAAGGCTGAAGCAAGTGGATAATTGAGCCCAGGAAGCAGAGGTCGAAGTGAGCTACAATGATACCACTGCACTCTAGGTAACATAGTGAAACCATGTCTCAAGGGAAAAAAGAAAAATAGCAAATATTTCTGATCTAGGATACTTTAAAAACCATCCAAAACTTGAAATGCAACCTCACTGCAACTCCACCTCCTGGGCTCAAGTAATCCACCTTCCTCAGGCCCCCACAAGTAGCTGAGACTACAGGCACCGCCACTACACCTGACTAATTTTTCTATTTTTAGTAGAGAAGGGATCTTGCTCTTGTTCAGGCTGTCTCAAACTCCTAAACTAAAAGGATCATCCCACCTCAGCCTTCCAGAGGGCTAGGATTAGAGGCCTGAACCACTTCACCCAGCCTGTAAGTGGTTTTTACCATAACACAGAAAAAAAACAAAGAGAGTCATCATGGATCAGTCAACACATGAAATTTCTTAATGTTACTGAATCATTAATTTACTGAGAAATATACAAGCATCTGTTCACCTTTACAGCAAAAACTCTTCTAAGTAGTTAAGTGCCAATTCCAACAAATCCTGACTTAGAAAACAACTTGTATCTTATCCATCGCTTCCCAAAATTAAGTAATTTCCTTGAAAACAAGGATCACATTTCATATTTACCTACTGTGCAAGCTCACACGTAGCTCTATATAACATACTTTCTTAATAAAGGATATTTGATGCAATTAATCTTTCCTTTTCATATCATACATATACAATTATTAAAAGTCGCTGACTTTAAAATCAGGCTTATTTTCTTTCTCTTCTACAAACATTCAAGGCTTCTCTGAACAGGCTAAAAAGAAACCACGCCAACTTCCAAAAATTATTACAGACTGTGCTGGATTGTAGACAATCCCTTGACTTAAACTACACATGTACAAACATCTCATCAAAATTAATTCTCAGGCTAGGCACCATGGCTTATCCCCATAACCCTAGCACTCTGGAACACCTTGAGGTCAGGGGTTCAAGACTGGCCTGAGCAAGAATGAAATCACCATCTTTACAAAAAACAAAAAAATTATCTAGGCATGGTGGCACATGCCTATAGCCCCAGCTACTTGGGAGGCTGAGGCAGAAGAACTGCTTGAACTTGCAGTGAGCTGTGATGATGCCACTGTACTCTAGCCTAGCTGACAGAGCAAGACTCTGTCTCAAAATAGTAATAATCATTCTCATAGAAATAACCTTCTCCCTTTTAAAAAATGATATGTATGAGTAACTAATAATAGGAAAAACACTTCAACTAAAGCAAAAGAGTGATGAGAACATGATTTGGGCTTATTACCAAAGACCTAATACCTTTGTAATGATGCAAGCCCACACATGAGAAATCCTTAAAACTTACTATGAAAGAAGTAAGGATTTGGGTCAAGATGAGATTGTCAATTTTCCAAGATTCTTAAAACAGGGATAGTGGGCCAAAGACATGTCTTCAGTGAGGCAATGGATGACTGACAGCTTTAGTAATAACCAGAGCCCAAGTTCAAGGGCACACCTTCACGGAGGGACTCTCCTTCCATGAAGCTCAAGCAGGAACTCAAGACATTAGAGTTGGGGGAGTCTGTTTCTGCTTAGTGCTACCATGATGTAGCCCTGCACCTCTGGGGCTAAGAGATAACCTCAACAACTGGCCTGTAAGGTCGGCATCTGCATCTGCTTCTTAGCAGCCTTTTAAATGATTTTCAAGATTAGTCTCTACTCAAGGATGTGAATACAAAAACATCCCACCCTAACCACATACAAGATGTTTTTTTTTTCAATTTTTACCCTTCTGCCCCAATCAATTAATTACAGAACTAAAATAATGATGACAAATCAACAAGATAACCAGTAATCTCAAGGCTCAAGACAGACTGTTCTCACCTGCCTCAAAGAAGACTGTTCTCACCTTCCCAAAGTATCTGGGAATTGTATCCAGGGACCCCTCTTGGCCCCGTCCTGGAGACTGAGAGCTCACGCATGATGAAGGTGCCTGACTCTGGGCTCATCCAAAAGCACCTAACTCTAAATAAACATAACCAGCATCGAGACTAGTGAACTAACCTGAATTGAAATCGCTTTATGGCTCCGCACCTGTAGCTCACCAGAGCTGACGAGTTCAAATGCAGCCTGGGCCTGCAAACAACAGTGACAACTACAACAAAAAAATAGCTGGGCATCTGTGGCAGGTACAGGCAAAGAAAATCTCTTAAGCCCAAGAGTTGGAGGTTGCTGTGAGCTGTGACACCAGGACACTCTACTGAGGGTGACACAATGAGACTCTGTCTCAAAAAAAAAAAAAAAAATGAAATCGCTATACAGGTAGATAATACCCTTTTATTCCACCCCTGCGCCTTCCCCTAAAAAACCCATTCACCTTTTTAAAGACAAATTTTATCTTTCTGAAGCAGTAATATGTTTACAGTGCAAAGCTCCCAGTTTCTGGTGAAAAGACAGGCTGAAAAGACAGGGAAGTTTGCTAATAAATTCTTCTCTACCACTTTCTCCTCCTGAAATTTGACTCTTCTCCTTGCCTTTGGCTCTGTACAAGATAAATAACATCATTCCTTAAAACTGTCATGAAAGACAATTTCTCCTCAATTCCTCTGGTATGTGCAGAGGTTTTTAATTCAAGGCCATTTCCAAGTGTGCGATGGCAGTTTGTATCCTGTCCTTTGAGTCTTCATTTACATTAAAACTTTCTCACATTCAAAGAAAACATAACATAGTTCCAGGGTTTTTGCATGAGAGAATCAAATACAGTGATCGTGATAGAATTTTATAGCTAATTATTAGTCATAACTAAAAAAAAAAAAATTAAAGCTCACATTCTCTTCCAACATGGTATGGGGCTGTCACAACTTGACAACCACCAGGAGATGCAACATGTTATAACCTGTCCTTAATCTCCCTGTCTTTCCTTTTCCACTTGCTGACTCCTAAATTATTTTTAAGAAAACACATCCTGAAAACTATTGCAATTTCTAAGCGTGCCCAGTAGTTCCATGCCCAAGAGTCTGGTCCCGAATTAATCTTGTAAGAGACACATTTTTCTGCCAAACGTCATAAATCCAGAGTAAATGGTGCCTGGCTTTGCCCTGGCATTGGAAGAGCTTCACTGATGGTACTGCACTACGCTATTCCAAAATTCTCCTCTAAGACAAACCTGCCTTTTTAGACATGAAATATTTAAGCATAAATCTTAATTTCCTAAACCAATTCCTTTTTATTAACCTGTGATCATTACTTCTGAAACGCATCTGTCCCCACCACCTTTGTAAGCAGCTGGTGTTTTTATTCTGTTGTCCAATATCTGTCCAAACTGTGAAATAGTCACAAAGTGCTACAATTATCTACACATGGGTCACTCTAACAAAACCTCTCATGCAATCAGTGTTTAGTACCAACACAGGAAAAGCTGGGCTAGGAAACACTAGTCTATTTGAATACAAAAAAAAAAGAAATCTCAAAAATCACACCTGTGTTTTGGAATACCCACCAATTTCCTCTCACCACGCTAGGTATGATTTCATACATTCTTACTAACAAATCTCTTCAAAAACAGCAGTATTCTCATTTGGCCGATAAGGAAACCCAAGTTCAGAGAGACTGAAGCAATGTTTCAAAATGACACAGCTGGGGAGTGGCAGAGCATTATTCCAAAGCCTCAACACTCCACCTCCTAACAAATCGCCTTGGGTAGCTTTGAAATCAAGAATGTGAGGCAAGTGCGTTGTGGTTAGGGGAGTCACCGTTTCACCTGCAATTTCCTCTTTCCTCTATCACGTCATGCTCTCTACAGGGGGACACCTAACACTGAATCATCTTCTAGTTGGGGCACTCAAACACTACAGCCTTCAACTTACAGACAGTGTAATCCTGCAAGCACTGGGTTTGGATTAATTTCACTGTTACTCACAGAAAGAAAAAAAAAATTCCCAAGAACAGCTACTACTTAAAATGCAAGGACTAGAGCAGTGGTTCGCAACCCGTGGGTCATGACCCCTTTGGACTGTATTAAAGGTTCTCGGCATCAGGAAGGTTGAGAACCACTGGACTAGAGGAACCTGAGCCCACCCCCTGAAAAGGCAGTCCTCGAAGTTCCTTAAGTTTAAGCGGGTGATGGGTGACAAAGATTAACAATGATGGAAATCCCCCACGACATATCAAAACGGGTGTGCCCGAAACGGCTAAATCAGGTCACAATTGAAGGTTGTGTCAGACGGAATAGGTTATGCAAACAAAGCTACATAGAGGATGGTTTCTACCACTCAATTTTGCCCAAGAAGAACAGAAAGGCTGAGGGGAGGGGAAGGTACAGAATCACAGCCAGTGAAGAGAAATGAAAGCTAACTAAATGAAGAGGAGAGAATACAGCTGCTTCCATTAATCTAAACTCAACAATGAGAACAGATATACCTCAAGGAGCACTGGCTATGAAGCACTTCTTACACTTCTTTTCTAATAGGAAACCAAAGAAATAGACTTCTGCATAGAAAACTAGTACAGAATAGGCTTAGCACAGGGTGCAGTGACCCATACCTGTGGGCCCAGCTACTCAGAAGGCTGAGGTGGGAGGACCCCTTGAGCCCAGGAGTTCTAGGCTGCTGGGAGGTATGATTGTTATCACTACACTCCAGCATGGGCAACAGAATGAGACCCACACCCCTAAAAAAGGAAAAGTAAAAAGCTATTTAAAAAAAAAAATAGGGTTGGCAGTGGGTTATAGTCATACTTTTAAATCTCTAAATTTATACCCTAAAGGGTTTTATCATCTTCAAAGAAAAACCAGGTATAAATTAAATCAGCTAGTAAGTGTCTCCTAGATACAGTGTACTCTTTAGAACTGTTTCACAAACGGGCCTGCTTAAAGGAGACGATCACTTCTTATTTAGAATCATCATCCAGAGTATTTCCCAAAGCAACTGACATCTATTTCAGCACCTCAGCAAATGGGGGGAAGAAACTTGTAGAACTTTTTGCCTCAAACATTTCACTTAAGGACGACATACTTACAACTCAAACATTCCAACTTAAAGCAAGCAAAAGAGGGCGAAGAAAAATTACCAGTATAAAGGAAGAACTGAGAGGACTGATTCAGAGCAGCCAATTCAACAGCACCTTACCCAAGACCAAGCAAGGCAAAGCTCTTCTGAGCAAGCAACCCGCCAAGCCCAAGGACTTCAGCCAACATTATCCACAGAGTAAAGACTAATGTTAAAGAGGATTAGTGAATAAATGCACCCATAATGGCTATACATAAGTCACTTTATTTCCCGTAAGACATAAAAGAGAAAATAGTCTAACAGCTTAATTTTTTAATATAGCGCAAAGCTCTGCACATACTGCTGAGCTGTCTTCCATCTACTTTAAAGATTAGCTGAGAATATTTAAGAATACAAAATCATAAGACTTCATTTTCCTTGGAATGGAATTTCTTTATTCATTTTTGCATATACACTTTTACAAAAATCTCTCACATTGCCATTAAGCATGTGGGTTTCAACAAGTTTAATGTAATTCCAAGCTGGAGCAGACTGTATTATATAAGTAAACTAAAAAGTGGTAGGCAGCCTCTACAATGGGCCCTATCTCTTGATTTTCATGTCTCTACACAATTCTCTCCTTAATCTACTTCTAATGAATAGAATGTAACAAAAGTAACAGTATGTCACTAAATTAGGTTATGAAAATTATGTGGCTTCTAAGTGCTCACCAGCTCTCTCTCACATTATCAGCTGCACATAACAGGGAGGTGAGCCCTTTTAACAACAGCCATGTGAGTGAACATGAAAGCAGAGTCCCCACTCGAGCCTTCAGATGACAGCAGCCCTGAGACACAGTGAACCCGGGAGGTCCAGCAAGACCACACCTAACACCCTGACCCACTCAAGCTTTCAGATGACAGCAGCCCCTGAGACACTGTGAACCTAGGGAGGTCCAGCAAAACCACACCTAACACCCTGGCCCACTCGAGCCTTCACATGACAGCGGCCCCTGAGATACAGTGAACCTAGGGAGGTCCAGCAAAACCACACCTAACACCATGACCCACTCGAGCCTTCACATGACAGCGGCCCCTGAGATACAGTGAACCTGGGGAGGTCCAGCAAAACCACATCTAACACCATGACCCACTCGAACCTTCACATGACAGCAGCCCCTGAGATACAGTGAACCTTTGGGAGGTCCAGCAAAACCACACCTAACACCCTGACCCACTCAAGCCTTCAGATGACAGCAGCCCCTGAGACACAGTAAAGCTGGGAGGTCCAGCAAAACCACACCTAACGTCCTATCCCACAGAACCATGAGTCAACAAATGTCTTTTGTTAAAGTCACTAAGTTTGGGGATAAAAAATGATGCTGCAATAAATAAATTACACATTATAAAATTGGGCCATTAATAAACTTATGTTTATATATGATCCTATCACAGAAGATAAAATATTATTTTGGTTAATTTTCAACCAAAAAGGGGGGGAGAGGCACAAATGTATTCATTATCTAGCCTTATTAACAATAAAAAGAACTGATTTAAATGTATATTTTTTTAAGACAGTCTCATTTTGTCACCCTTGGTAGAGTGCACGTGGCATCACAGCTCACAGCAACCTCAAACTCTTGGGCTTAAGCGATTGTCTTGCCTCAGCCTCCCAAGTAGCTGGGATACAGGTGCCCACTACAATGCCCGGCTTTTTTTTGTTGATGGTGGTGCAGTTGTCATTGTTGGTTAGCTAGTGCAGGCCGGGTTCGAACCCACCACCAACAGTGTATGTGGCTGGCGCCATAACTACTGTGCTACGGGCACCAAGCCTAGATGTATTATTTTTTAAGCAAAAAAAAATTACACACATATTCTGGTATCTAGGCTAGCTTAAAACCAAACAAATTGGATTTATTTTTCTTCTATGCTAAGAAATGATCAGTGAAACATTTTAGAAATATAGGCAAATTATAAAATTCCTAAGAGAATTTCAGAGGCAAAAATATGGCCTATTTCTTCTAATAACTTAGATAAAATGATTCTAACATTCCTCCCTTGACACTTAAAATGAGTAGATTCCCCCGGAGAATCAATGTTAAGCAAAGCTGAACACTTTCCTTCTATTATCTCTTTGCACACCTTATCCTCTATAATGCATTGTTTTCCTCCCAAAATAAGGAGGGTGGAGAGGGTATGGCATTCCAATTAAGAAAAGGATGAGACCCAGGGAAAGAAAGGGTGGCCACCAAAATAATTATCGTATGCCATGATAAACAAACTAGGGAGGAAAATGTCTCCAGGATGAGGTGTGGAAAAGTGCTTTCCCACACATAAACAGCTCTGTATTCACTGCTTAAGAACCCGTGAAATTTATATGTCTGATATATGAGGAGAGACAGTTGAGTTCTCTAATTCATCCTAGAAAAAGGACTGCCTACCGCATTACTGAACATCACTACATTCACCTAGGCAGGCACTAATGTCAGTGCTTACTCCCCCCCTTCAAATCAACTGTGGAACTCTTTTTCTGGAATGACCATCAGGGCCGTTGTTGTATGAGGTCAAACAATTAAGTTCACGACGTCATCCTAGAAAAAGTGCTTTTGGAGGGTGGACTAGGTACTGGCTTAGTGCATATCCTCCCAAGGAGAGTACTT
This sequence comes from Galagoides demidoff, assembly GCA_963574575.1. Taxonomy (NCBI): domain Eukaryota; kingdom Metazoa; phylum Chordata; class Mammalia; order Primates; family Galagidae; genus Galagoides; species Galagoides demidoff. Next base: position 8,353 of record CAUYQV010181530.1, read on the forward strand.
CAAAGATGACTTTAGTGATATTTGGCAATGAGATGTGTAGCCCTTTTTCAAAGTTAGCAAATTTAATTGTCTAGCCTTGTATACAAGATACAGACAAACTCAGACACAAGCATTCATTTCACATGACAGGCTATTTTGATGTCCTTGTTTACACTTACACTTTCACTAACATTGAAACAAGTTTGTCTTTAAAGAAGAAGATCACATGGCCCAGGTGTGGTGACTCCCGTCTGGAATCCCAGCTGTCTGGGAGGCCAACCAGGTAGACTGTTGAGCTCAGGAGCTGGAGACTAGCCTGAGCAAGAGTGAGACTCCATCTCTACTGAAAATAGAAAAACTAGGTGAGAGTTGTGGTAAGGCACCTGCAGTCCCAGCTAAATGGGAGGCAGAGGCAGAAGGACCACTTGAGTCCAAACAAACAAAAAGAGAGTGACCTACAGAAAATTCTCTAACAAAAAAAAAAAAAAAGAAAGAAAGAAAGAAAATCATAAAAATAGAAACCTCCTAATACTGCTTCCAACCCTGAAAGTCACCCAAGGTCAACAGACCCAAGTCCTGAAACAAAACCCTATGATAATTATCAACTTATTTTACTATAAAGATTGTACTTTGTAAAAGGTTACACCTATCTGTATGATGGTACATACTTGACAAAAATTCTAATGTGACACAAAATATTTTCAATGTATTAGAACCCGGGAGTAAGGGGAAATGACTGTGTTGCTGATGCGGAAATCCTAGCTGGTCTCCCAGGGTGGCAGGTGTCGGAACTGTCTGCAAACACAAGCCATGAAGACGATTTCTAGAGTGCCCACAGGCAGTGACCAGCAAACCTGCCAGCTAACCCTCACAGTGCTCATTTGCAAATACAATACACACCTGGGGATAATCTACTTTTAAGAATAAGAACATTGGGCCAGGACCAGTAGCTCACAGCTGCAGTCCCAGCAGGTTGTGAAGCCAGAGTGGGAGGACTGCTTGCGGCCAGGGGTTTGAGACCATTCTGAGCAAGAACAAGACCCCAACTGTACAAAAATACAGAAATGAGCTAAGTGTGGTGGCATGTGTCTGCAGTCCCAGCTACCTGGGAAACTGAGGCAGGAGGATGACCTGAGCCCAGGAGTTTGAGGTTACAACGAGCTATGATGACGACACTGCACTCAGCCCTGGCAACAGAGACAGACCCTGTCTGAAAAAAATAAAATATAAGAACACTGAGGACAGAACATCAATATTATCATATGGTTCAAACCAACGCTCGACACTGAGAATGTTCTCTCCAACGTGAGCACTACGGGACAGATTCCATTAAAAGGCACATTTGCCCACCACCTTAGTAGTTCTCAAAGGGATGGCGTCACTCCCTGGAAGCCATTTGGAAACTTTGTTGTCACAATAGTTGGAAGGCGCTGTTGGTATTTAGCAGTGGAGGTCGGGGAATGTTAAGACATTCTACAATGTATAGGACAGGCCTTCAGAAAGAAGAAACTGTCTTCTACTTGGGAAGGTCCCACAGGAGACTCGGATAACTTGTTCATAATTTTCTGAGCCCTAAGCACATAAACACAAAGTATGTTTGCTCAGTGCTAACAGCACTTGATATTTCAGGAATGCAGGTGCCGTGTAAGTTGAGAGAAGACTGCCGGGCCCTTTCCAGGAGCAGGCCACCAGTCTGGAGGAGCCTTAGGACTACAGCAATGCTGTCTGTGATACAGAGTGACCACTGCCTGCAGCAGCCTGCTGTCCTATCCCCATGACACAAGAGCACTCTCTGCATCAGCACTGCAACTTCCTGTGACTCTATCATTATTTCAAAAAGGAAAAGTAAAGAGAAAAAGGAGCCACTGAATCATACAGGGCTGAGAACCCTGAACACCAGCCTGAATGCATCAGCCCTGAGATAAGGATTCTTCTGTCCCTCCACCAAGGCCAAAGCAACCCTCACAGCTCATTCCTCATCCATGTGCTAAAAAGTGAAACCTACAGCCGTGACTAGGCTCAGCACCTATTACACACTGGTTACAGCACCAGCCATATACACAGAGGCTGGCAGGTTCGAACCTGGCCAGGACCTGATACACATGCAACAAAAAATAGCCAGGGATTGGTGGACACCTGCAGTCCCAGCTACTTGGGAGGCTGAGGCAAGAGGATCACTTAAGCCCAAGAGTTTGAGGTTACTGTGAGCTGTCTACTGAGGGCAACATGGCGAGTCTCTGTCTCTAAATAAATACATAAATAAATAGAGCCGTGATGAGCCAAAAGCCACCTGGGTACTCTAGAGAGAACAGGTGTACTAGGACACTCATCTCCCGGCTCCCCATTCAATGCATTTGCTAAAACATAGATTGTGTACTTCTCTGCCACTATATTCACTGTGTAGAAAAACTACTCACAAGTACTAGTTTTCAGGTAGAGCTTTCTTTTCAAAATTGAAATATGTTCAACTGACTTCCTCCCCTCCCAGCCACACACTTATTTATAAGATCCAAATATGTCAATGAAGGAATCTGGCTGGATTTTCACTTTTGGTCCACACGATTATCACCCATAAATAGGCTTTGGTTCCCAAGCATTTTCACTTCATGGCATATAAAGAAAATAAGATTTGTACAACACCCTGAGGCTACTCATGCCTGCCTCCTGAGGAATAAGAGCATTGCCATCCTGCCTGCTAGCTGGGAACCATGAGTGACCCCAGGCGCTGGCCATATATCATGTCAGGTTTACCATTCTCAAGAAACCCAACAGAAATTTCTTTTTTTTTTAATTAATTGATAGCTGTATACATTAATGCAAACATGGGGTACATTGTGCGTCCGCAAGACCTTGAGAAGGATAAACAACCTAGGATTCCTTTGAAACTTCTGAACAAAGGCCTTCAAAATCTGGGTTGCTAATTAAACATGAGATTCCCTAAATAGACAATCCCCTGAGACATACAATGTCCAGCCTGCATCCTTCAGCCAGGGAAGGCAATCTCCTTTGATGAAAAATAGTAATTGGAAAATACAGTTTAAAATAAAACAGTAACAGTGGTACCATCAGCAGCTTACAAAAACAAAGCAAGCCACACCAGGCTCGGTGCCTGTAGCTCAGCAGCTAGGTAGGGCACCAGCCACATGCACTGGGGCTGGTGGGTTTGAACCCAGCCCAGGCCTGCCAAACAACAATGACAACTACAACCAAAATATAGCCAGGCGTTGTGGCGGGGGGCCTTAGTCCCAGCTACTTGGGAGTTGAAGCAGGAGAATCACTTAAGCCCAAGAGTTAGAGGTTGCTGTGAGCTGTGACATCACAGCACTCTACCGAGGGCAACACAGTGAGACTCTGTCTCAAAAAAAAAAGAAAACTACACCAGGTTAACCAGGCACAGGTCTGAGCAGAGCCCCTCTGCTTAAGATTTGGGCTTCTGGCTCAGCGCCTGTGGTTCAATCGGCTAGGGCGCCAGCCACGTACACCTAAGGTGGAGGGTTTGAATCCCCAGCCCGGGCCCGCCAAACAACAATGATAGCTGCAACCAAAAAAAAAAATGGCCGGGCGTTGTGGCAGGTGCCTATGGTCCCAGCTACTTGGGAGGCGGAGGCGGGAGACTCACTTGAACCCAGGAGTTGGAGGTTGCTGTGAGCTCTGATGCCATAGCACTCTACCCAGGGGGATAGCTTGAGGCTCCATATAAAAAAAAAAAAAAAAAAAAGATTTGGGCTTCTTCCAGCCTTTGTAATAAAAACAGTGAGGGCCCTGGTTTCTCCAAGGAAGACGAAGAAGACACATTAATTATATCTTAGTATCAGCTAATATTTCTGTAGTGATTATGAGCCAGGGAACATTCTCAACACTTTTCATCTATCCACTCATGTCATCTTCATTTGATCCTAAAATTAAGCACTGCTGTTACACACCACCCCATCTTACTGAAAGCTGAGGTATTACAAGGTTAAGTAATTTACCAAAAGGTTACGTAGGTCTTCTGTGACAGAGCTAAATTTCAAACCCAGAAGCCTGCCTAAAGTCTGTGCTCTGAATTCCTCCACTGATACGTCCAATCAGCAGATCATCTGAAGAATCAAACCATATTCCATTAAAATTACTTCTTTTAGTGTTATGAGCCAACAGTTTGCGTTTACTTTATATACAGTAATGGATCACTGGTTACCTAGTCAATTGAGACTAGGTACTTGCATCAGAATAAAGCATGATGAACCAACCAAGTACTTATTTTTATCAGACTTTCTTTGTACGGGCCTGTGCAGCCCCATATGGGGGCGGGAGGAATCACCCAAACCTGAAACAACTAGGTCAGAAGTGGGTATTTGCCAAGGGAAACACCTCAAGGTACAACAGCAGATTTAAAACGCTCTAATTCAACACAGACATCTGTTCTGCCATAAGCAACCATCTGCTTCATATCCCAGACAGCAAAACATTTCAATAGGAAGTGTCAAATCTGACTCCTAATCAGGAAACAATTATCTACATTTGCTACTGGCCCCGAAGCTGATTCGAAACTCCTGGGGCAAAAATTAATGGAAAAACCACAGTATAGGTATACATTCTAATTAGACTACACATGCGCTGAGATTCCTACCAGTTCTAATATCCTAAGCACAGGATTTAATTGTCCAAAAAAAAAAAACATTAGGATGCAAGATGAGAGATGTTGAGGAGTTTTTCAGAGGGGAAAAACAGGAATATGGGAAACAAAGACGTTTGAGGAAGATTCAGGAATGCCCTGACTCTAGTCAGAGAGACAACCACATACCAGGTTACATCACGAGAGCCTGCTGCAAGGCGTTTGTAAGATAATCAAAAGGACTTTCCCAAGTTCAAAAGGATCAGTGCAGAGCCAGTTAGGAAAGGTCTGCAGAAGCACTAGCAATTGAGTTAGGTTCTTAAAGACTCAACATTTACTCAGAAGGAGGCATTCTGGGGAAAGGGGACAGCACCCCCTTACCCCACTTCTAACCAGGAAGCAGCAGCACATGAGATTCACAGCTTGGGGCAAAGTGAAAATGAGGGCAAACGTGTGCACTTGTTTCCGTGGGCAACAGACACGCTCTGGAAGTCACTCAATGAACACAGATTCAGCACCTACCAGACCCTAGAAATCCAGCATGAAGTAGAAAAACCCACTACTTGTCAGAAGAAAGCTTAGATCCTAGGAGACAAACACATAAGGTAACCTCAGTTCGTGAGAAGCACATGTGAAAAAAATAAAACAAGACGATGAGATGGAGAGCACCAGGTGAGATGAGCTGGAGCAAGGCCAGCAGCTGGTTAACCCACTGTGCTCCTCAGAAAGGTGTGCGCAGGGCATGAGGAAGAGAGGAGCTCAGCTTTGAAGGCTAAGGACTCCAGAGCCACCTGACAAGACTCACCTGACAAGACTCGACTCTATCTTTTTAATTCAACCTCATTAATTGAGCTAGTGACAGGTTCCTTCCAAATGACTTCTTGTTAATAAAAGTAGCGGGAGCATCTTGAAAAGTGACATCCAGTTCTCTTTGGGGTTCTGGTGGGCAGTCCCCAGCCTGTCACTGTTGCAATCCAGAACACTACAAGATGCACAGCTCTAAGGTGGACAATCTCCTTCAGTACAGATCCAGAAAAGCAAAAGGAGACTTTTTTCTATGACAATTGTGGAACAAAATTTAGCCAAGCTTTAAAAATTGTATTTTTAGATGAAGATGAAAGTGGAATGAAGCAGACACTTTCATACAGTGTGGGCCTGCTGGTAGAACTATAAAATTACAACTTTCCTAAAAAGCAACATTGTAATACATAAAAACCTGTTTCTTCCCGTGCTTTAATTCCTCTAGGAATGGAATCCAAAGACTAAATTGAGGGGAGGAGAGATCAGATTGAGGGAGGGTGAATGGTGGGATCACACCTACCGTGCATATTGCAAGGGTACAAGTCAGATTTATTAAGTATAGAGTAGAAGGCTCGGCGCCTGTAGCTCAAGTGGCTAAGGCGCCAGCCACATACACCTGAGCTGGCAGGTTCGAATTCAGCCTGGGCCTGCCAAACAACAATGATGGCTGCAACCAAAAAATAGCCAGGCACTGTGGTGGGTGCCTGTAGTACCAGATACTTGGGAGGCAGAGGTGGGAGACTCGCTTGAGCCCAGGAGTTGGAGCTTGCTGTGAGCTGTGATGCCATAGCACTCTACTGAAGGTAACATACTGAGACTGTCTCCAAAAAAAAAAAAAAAAGACTACTGCGGACAAGATAGTGAGATCTGTCTCTACGAAAAAAAAAATTTAATTAGACAGGCACAGTAGCATGCACCTATAGCCCACACAGATGGTGCCTCTGCACCCTAGCCTGGGTAACAGCACAAGATCCTATGTCTTTAAAAAGAAAAAAATTAAAAGTAAATTAAAGCAAAAAATGATCAGATTTAGTGTAAGCTCCAAATTCCTAAGAGTATTAAAGATATTTTTAAAAGGATGAAAACACAAAATGTTAAAATGATGAGATTCTAATCTCTTTTTATGAAAAACATAAATTTGTTTTCAAAAATATGTGTAAAATTTTTCTTCTTTGAAATTCATCATCAACTTAGTTTCCGAATGATGTCAAGTCCATCACTTGACTGGACTTAAGTGTGCTAAGGATATTCTACATTCGAAGTTTTCCAAATACAAGCTCTGTCACTCAGCACTTGTGAGAGGGTCACAGGCGGAGTGAAAAAGAGAAAGAAAACCTGACTTGGCCCTGGCCCACTTTTATTCTCTTAAATCCCAATGGTAGAGGCAAATGGCCTGGCCACTGGCTCCCAGCCCTGCACACATGCCACCACCTGCTGGACACACTCAGGGTGTGGCTCCAGCCTGGGCATGGTGACAGCTCTGATGAAGTATGATTCCCTTAGGTACAAACAGGTAAATACCCAGATCCCAGCACTGAACTCCAGTTCACATCAACCTTGGTGCTCAAACTTTTCTGCTCGACACACCTGATAATGCTCTGCCCACAACCTCCCCTTTCGAGGTTCAAATCAGTGAGTACCCTGGACTTCTGCCTTCTGCCAAAACTGAGTGAATTCCACCATCTCGATCTCAGCCTGACCATCAGCAAACCTTCACCCTCCCTGCAACCAAGGTGGCCTATGTTCTGTTCTGAGTGGTATTTTGCAGCCATCTGCACAGGGCTGAGAGCACAGCCAAACAAACTTCAGTGCCCACCCATGTGCCGTGACAGCGGACTTCCAGGGACACCAAATATATTTGTCCACTCATATAACCACACTCTAACTTGAAATACTGTCTTCAAGTTACAGAGTGGTTATATGCTTAACTGAGTGCCTCTGAACACAGGAGGTCAAATTCGGCATCGCCAAAAACCACAGGCAGCCCCACATTCACTCCACCCTCCCACCAGACTCCCCCTTTGTAATCTCTGCTCTGTACAACCCGTCTTCTTCAAGCTGGTAAACAGGAACTGGGTCTACCATCTTCCCACCCTTCAAAATCTCGTCAATTAGATCTTGTTCCAACCATACGGCAATTATTATGGGTCTGCATTTGTATATTCTGCTGTCATTTTAATAAAAGCCTCTTGCACGCAGCACATGGCTAGCCTCTATCATGTACCCTCGAGGGCTTTGGGCAGTGCCAGAACTCTACAGGGCCCCAAGAATGGTCTATCAGAAGGCTTCCTGCAGGTATCAAGGTGTGAAAATGAATATGTCACCAGCTGCATGACTTGGGCTGGTTACTTCACCTGTCAGAGACCAAAAAAATAGAGAACGTAGATATAAAGCCATGTAGCTGTAACCAACTGATTTTTGACAAAGCAGACAAAAACATACAGTGGGGAAAGGATACGATATTCAATAAATGGTGCTGGGAAAACTGGACAGCCACATGCAGAAGAATGAAACTGGATGCCCATCTCTAACCACATGTAAAAATTAACTCAAGGCTCGGTGCCCGGGGCTCGAGCAGCTAAGGCACCAGCCACATACACCTGAGCTGGCAGGTTTGAATCCAGCATGGGCGCGCCAAACAATATTGATGGCTGCAACCAAAAAACAGCAAGGCATTGAGGCAGGTGCCTGTAGTCCCAGCTACTTGGGAGGTGGAGGCAGGAGAATTGCTTGAGCCCAGGAATTGAAGGTTGCTGTGAGCTGTAATGCCACAGCTCTCTACTCAGGGTGACAGCTTGAGGCTCTGTCTCCAAAAAAACAAAAAAATTTTAATTCAAGATGGATTAAAGACTCAAATGTAGCCAGGCATGGTGGCTCATGCCTATAATCTTAGCGCTCTGGTAGGTGGAGGTGGGGAATCACTTGAACTCAGGAGTTCCAGACCAACTTGAGCAAGAGTAAGACCCTGTCTCTACCAAAAATAGAAAAATTAGCAAGGTGTTGTAGCAGGTGCCTGTAGTCCCAGCTACTCGGGAGGCTGAGGCAGAAGGATCACTTGAGCCCAGGAGTTTAAGGTGGTTGGTGAGAGCTCTGGTTGACCCCACAGCATCCTAGCCCAAGGAGACAGAGTAAGACTCAAAAAAAAAAAAAGACTTATATGTAAGACAAGAAACCATAAAAATTCTGGAAGAAAACATAGGGAAAAAACTCTTCTTGACACTGAACTATGCAAAGAATATATGACTAAGACCCCAAAAGCAAATACAGCAACAACAAAAATAAATAAATGGGACTTAAACTAAAAAGTTTCTGTACAGCATTTCTAAACTATGAAATGGGGGAGAAGAGGTGACTACACAACCTCCCTCAAAATGTGATGGTTTGGGGGGGGGATGGGTAGAGGGAGGGTGATTGGAGGGATCACCTCTATGATTTATCTTACAAGGATACAAGTGAATCTTTCTAAAAGTAGAATATAAATGTCTTAACATAATAACTAAGAGAGTGACATAAAGGCTATATTAACCAGTTTGATGAAAATATTTCAAATTGTATATGAAAACACCACACTGTACCCCGTGATTGCATTAATGTACACAGCTATCATTTAATTTAAAAAAAATGTGATGGTTTGTAATTAATCACAGCAATTACAACAGGTTTCCTTTTACTCCCCAAAACCCCACCCTGAGTTCACT
>CAUYQV010181534.1:0-24799 GCA_963574575.1 Galagoides demidoff
GCCTCCCAAGTAGCTGGGACCACAGGCGCCCGCCACAACGCCCGGCCATTTTTTTTGGTTGCAGCCATCATTGTTGTTTGGCGGGCCCGGGCTGGGGATTCGAACCCGCCACCTTAGGTGTACGTGGCTGGCACCTTAGCTGACTGAGCCACAGGCGCTGAGCCAGCCACAGGCGCTGAGCCGGAACTCCCATTTTTCAGGCTCAAATGAGCTCAGATATCAGACTCCCATCTCCAGGTACAAACCCTCTGAGCCCCAGCAAGGCCAAGAACAAAGCAGATTGAAACCTTTTGGATGGCTCCACCCTGATTAAGGAGTACACACCCTAATCCTCTCCCCAGGCAAAAACTGCAGCAAAGACCTAATAACCTTGTCCAAGGTGAGGGGCTGCATTCATTCATTTGCTAGAACACCCATTCAGTTTGTAAAGGTATTTTTCCAACTACCAAGTCCTGGCAAAACTATCTCTCAGGGCCAATTATTTACCCCCAGACAAAAGACTCAAGCAGGAAACCTCCAACCTGGGCCTCCTCCCCTCTTCCAGAGGCTGTTCACTTTGGAAACCTGCCTTGTCCAGCAGGAGATTTACACTCTCCCCCCTAGATTTTCAAGGGCCATCCAGACATCACCAGACTGCCGAAATCTCAACACTTTACAAGGCACAGCCCCCCTTGCCAATAGCTCTGGCACTCTCCACTCCCTCTGCATGCCCCTCAGTCCAACAAAATCCCTTTTTATCACTGATTTGTGGCCCACAGGCTTATTTCTCAAATTCCTGAGACCAAAGTCTCACTGAAGAAATTCCAGTAACAAAACCACAACAACATCCTTTCTAATGTCTTTTCATTTTCCCACAAGACCCACATGGCCCCCGCCAGCGGAAAAACCTGGAACTTCCAGTTTCTCTCAGAATAGCCGGGGCAAAGTTGGAGCAGGGAAGGGCACACTCACACATTCGCTTCACCCCATGAATGGGGAGAGGGCATGAAACCCCACCTATTGTCACCCATCTCAGCATTCTCCAACCACTCAAATGCACACAACTCCAACCCATTTCTTAACCTGGGCAGCCTTGATTTCCCACTTGCGCTGCCACTTAGCCATAGGAGGCAAACCAACACTCCCCTAGGCCCTGTGAATGGGGGAGTCCAACTCCACCCTCAGAGTCACACCTCTCAACAGATCTGCGGGCAATCTAATGCCCAAGGAGTTGATCGGGCTCCTTCTTCCACTAAAACTGCAGTGGGAGCCCCAGATTTATCTTACCTTGCCTTAGATGTCTCCCTGGATAGGTACCTGTTCCTGCAAGCCAGTTCCCTTGAAGACCCTCCGTCGGGGTCCTTTCTCACTCAGTGGAGGCATCCACACAGGGAGGCAAGCTCAGTGGTTCACATCCCCAGGCCTATCAGGGGCCCCCACGTGGGTGTCCAGAGGATTGTAAGTAACTACCACCTGCATGTTCTTTACAAGGGTGATCTTGCTTCCCAGTTAGGGAACCAAAAATATTGCAGGAAGATGAGGCCCAACAGAGAAAGAGCACCCAAACACCACCTCTATAAAAGGGCTTTATTCACCAGCCAGAAGCTTACTGCATAGAAGTATTCCGAATGGCCACGCTTCAGACTGGCTTGGTCTTTCCCTTCTTATTCACAGTCAAAAAGTTCCACCCCATAGGTACTCTTTTCATTGGCCAGTTTGAATCAGGGAGATACTATTCCAGCTCCTGCAGAACTACAGGATTTCACAGAACTTGGACATTTCCAAGTTCCAGGAAGTTTACAAATTCCCAAGAGCTGAGTCACCATGGGGAGGACCCTGCAGGTGTATCCTTATGGTCTCCTTGAGAAGACCTGTTCTCCTAGACCTCAATCTTCTCTGGATCCTCTTTCACCTACAAAAATTAGTTCCTCTAGGGATGGCACAACCTGGTCAGCAAGTTGCAGTTGCCTGTTAACAAATGTCGCCGGTAAGGACAGCCAGGCTTGGTTCTAAATTCTTTCTAAAGGGAGAATATACCGAGTGCTTTACAATCACAGGTGAGGAAACAAATGACTGCGTAGCTAGGTCGGCGACACATAACCTATTTTTTTTTTTTTGAGACGGAGCCTCAAGCTGTCCCCCTGGGTAGAGTGCCATGGCATCATAGCTCACAGCAACCTCCAACTCCTGGGCTCAAGCGAGTCTCCTGCCTCTGCCTCCCAAGTAGCTGGGACCACAGGCGCCCGCCACAACACCTAGCTATTTTTTGGTTGCAGCCATCATTGTGGTTTGGCAGGCGGGGGCTGGATTCGAACCTGTCACCTTAGGTGTATGTGGCTGGCGCCTTAGCCACTTGAGCCACAGGCACCGAGCCCTCATCCAATTCTTGAGCTCTCTTAGCTATATACTTTCATCCACATTTTCCTTGTAGCTTAGAATACTGTATCCTACCATCTCTAGATAAATTATTCATTTATTTGCTTGTTCAACTCTTTACTTCCAGTACTTACTTCTCCATTAAGAAATATTTGTACTTTCCCATTCAAATAAAAAAAGACCACTCATTGCATTTCTACTTCTTAAATTCCACTTATCTTTTTTCTTTCTCTTTCTCTGTCTCTCCTTCTTTCCTTGCTTCCTTTCATTCTTTCTTTCTCTCATGTATTTCAATGCCCAAATTAAAGTCTTCAAGCCCTTCGAGAACTGAAATAATATATGATTATCTCCATCTCTTTTCCAAGCTTAGCACCATGACTCTAAGTATCAAATAAAACTGAATAAGTGACTGCATGAACAAATGCATGAATGAAAAAAATAAAGCTAAATAATGTACTTTTTTTAACTGAGCAATCCTCTTAATAAAAATCACACTCTTTCTTGACCTTCCCTTCATCATCTCACTTGCATATGACTCTTCCATCAGACCACATTTTTGGAAACCACCCAGTCTGTTAGCAGCTGCAACCGCCTTCTCTTACCCACCCTTGCCGTGTCAATCCTCAAGTGATTGCCAGAAAGGTCTGTTTTGACATTCTATATTTTTACATAAGAGATAGCAGATTTCCCATTTGGTGACATGACCTCATATAAAACCAGCTTGGTTGGGTATAAACCCAAAGAGGAGATGGTCTACCGTAGACACCCATGCTTTGGGAGGACTGAGGAGAAATTAGCTGAGCTTTACGTAATGGCAGGCACTGTTTTAAAAATGAAGTCTAGAGGATTCTCAAACACAAATCATTCAATGATAAATACCTATCAATACCTGCCACCAGGTGCATATTTTGTATGAATAAAAGTGGTAATGGAGGGTGGGCTGAATAGCAGAGAAAGAGATCACATGGTCATGTATTCTTGTAGTGCTTGAACTCCAAAATCTCACCAGAACTAAATTCAAAGGAGGCATTGTACACCAAGCCCCTCCCAAAAAGGAGATTGTATTAGAGGAGCTTGGGGGATGGGCTTATCACAGATGAATTAAATCCAGTAGGTGATGGCTCCCAGCTCAATCTAGGAGAAACCTGAAGGATCAATCCCTTAAATCAAAGAGAATGAAAGGACTTGCAACTTCTTGGGAAATTAACAAATAACTTTTTAAAAAAAAGATTCTTTGGTCCCTATTGTTCTTTTATATAAAATGTTCCAATGCAATAGAAAATTATGACACATGCAAAGAAACAAGAAAACATCACCCCCAAGTTCAAATCAAGAAAGAACAGTCAAAAGACTGAGAATCACGTGTGTTATCCAGTTGTTGGAATTAACAGATAAGGTTACTTAAAGGATGTAAAAGAACTTATAGAAAAAGGTGGATATGATAAAGATAAAAGAGTGTTTTAAAGAAATGAATGGAAACTCTAGAAATCCACCAAATGGAAATTCTAGAGCTTAAAATGTATTTATCTGAATGGACTTGTTAACAGCATAAATACTGAATAAGAAAGCATCAGTGAAGTTGAAAATAAATCATTAGAAATTTCACAAATGGGGTGGTGCCTGTGGCTCAAAGGAGTAGGGCACTGGTCCCATATGCTGGAGGTGGTGGGTTCAAACCCAGTGCTGGCCAAAAAAACTGCAAAAAAAAAAAAAACTTTTGATAATATCTAGCATCCTTTCATGATCAGAACTCTTAAACAAATAAGAGTTTCTTTTCTTTTTTTTTTTTTTTTTTTGAGACGGAGCCTCAAGCTATCCCCCTAGGTAGAGAGCCATGGCATCACAGCTCACAGCAACCTCCAACTCCTGGGCTCAAGAGAGTCTCCTGCCTCTGCCTCCCAAGTAGCTGGGACCACAGGCGCCTGCCACAATGCCCGGCCATTTTTTTTTTGGTTGCAGCCATCATTGTTGTTTGGCGGGCCCGGGCTGGGGATTCGAACCCACCACCTTAGGTGTATGTGGCTGGCGCCTTAGCCGATTGGCGCCGAGCCAACAAATAAGAGTTTCAAAAAAAAAATTCACAGATGAGAAAAGGAGATATAGATGTTGGAAAAGATGATCAGAACATCAGTGCCCCATGAGACCGTATTAAGTACTCCAGCAAACAGAAAACATGAGACAAAATAAGGTGGAAAAAATGTTTGAAGAATTAATAATTCAAAGTTTATAAACATTTGTACCCTCATATTAATTTGAAAAATTTTTAAAAATCTTTCTAAATCTGATTACAAATATTGACACAGATCAAAATGAACCTAAGCAGAATAAACACCAAAATAAATCCCATCTAGATAAATTGCTAAAATTAAATGATAAAGCGAAAATTTTTAAAGCACCTCAGGGGAAAATAGGATTTTACACTCAGAGACACTGTGACAGCAGCAATGTCCTCAGAAACGAGGCTAGCCAGAAGGTGATGAAACAAAAATTGTAAAGTGCTGGGGATGAAAGGAAAAACAACAGAACTGTCCATCTAAGATTCTGTATTCTGCGAAGAGACCCTTCAAAAAAAAGAAGGCCAAATAAAGATGTTTCACATGAACAAAACTTGAGCAAACTCATCACCCATCCACCTACACACAGACACAAAAGGATAAAGGAATATCTTCAGCTCAAGGGCGATCACACCTGTGGAAAATCAGACACTGAACACATTAAAGAGGTGGGTTAATACATGCATAGAAAATCTTGTGTTTCTTTTCCTAATTTCTTTAAAAGATAATTGACTGTTGTAAAGCGAAAATAGCAGCAGGGTTTATATGCTATGTAAAGTAAATTAAACAAGAAAGATTACTAAGTAAATCATGTAACTAAATAAAAAGTAAACATATTACAACAGTATCGTCAATAAACAGAGGTGAGGTATGTGGCAATTTACTGGGTAATGGTCATACTTCACAAGAGACCAGAATTAAACATCATGTATATTTTAATGTTGACATCAAACACCAAAGAGTTTCATACATAAAACACTTAAGCCCCTGTAATATTTTGAAATAAAAATTGTAATGAAATAAATAAATTAAGGGGAGATTTCACATTAAAAAGAAAACGTGAAAAAGAGAGAAACACAGATAAGAAAAAAGGTATCACAAAAATTTAAAAAAAAATAGCTAACAATCTAACAGAGGAGAAAAAAATGAATGATCAAAAATACACGATTCATTCAGACATAAGACACTAGCCCATTAGCTTCTAACCACTCTCGTAGCTAAACACGTTTCACAAAACTGAAATTTATACTCGACTCATCTAAAATATTATCTGGCAGTTCATTAGGGAGGAAGTCTTTTAAATTCTTTGAATTTTCTAGGTGAAAATATAATGTTTTTACCTCATCATTTGTATCCTCATGTTAATCTGAAATTCTTAAAAAGTGTATACAATGTATTTATTTCTGCTTATAAAATCCAATTTCTAAAAGGTACAGAATTCTGACTTTCTACTCCCTGTCTTAGGAAGTAACTTTATAGACAAGAGACTCCTTCAAAAGACCTATGAGTGAGACATCTCACGAAAGTATATCTCAAAAAGGTTTTACCCTCTTCTCATTTGGTATTAAAAGGGAACAAGTAAGGTTTTGATTATTTCTCCTTAAGTTGCTCTTTGGGAGGGCACTAGCCTCTTATTCCCAGAAAATGAATATCCAGCTCTTGGAATTTTTTTTTTCCTACATAAATTGAATTGTGGCTTATTTGATTTACAAAATTTTTAAAGGAAAAAAAAAAGACAAATACACTGTAGCTACAAAACTAGTTTTTAAAGGATTGGAGGCCCATAGCCTCAGAATAACCCTGAACTTTCCTTTGATGATACATTCCCAAGGAAAATTTTTAAGAAATAAATAATTGTATATGTATTTGGTTAGTGCAAAAGCTGATCGTCTTTTCAGATACCCTCCTTGATGTGGTTGGAAATTGGAACAAGTTTGGAAAGCAATTTGACATTTTATAGCTTGGATATTTCCTCCTTTGCTTTCTGCTTTCAGAAATGGAACACTTCATGATAGAGGGAGCAGCCAGAGGCATGAAATTCAACCGGGAATAAATAAATATTTTAAACTACAGGTAGCCCGTATCCTTCCGAATTCTGTCTCTTCATATGTTTTGTGCATTTCCCTCCCTTGCCGTTCTATCCAGTTTCCTTTGAAAGCTTTCAAAGGGCAAAATGAAGAAAGTGTTTTACAGTATTTCCGAATGTACCAGTAAGAAATATGTTTTGTATATTCATTACTGTACTTTGATTTCTTTCTTTCTTTCTTTCTTTTTTTTTTTTTGGTTGAACCTGGAAAATTACATTGAGTTGGTGGTTTGTCTGCTTTTGTTTTGGTACAGAATTACTCTTTCCAAACAGGGCAAGAGGAGATGAAAGAAAATGATATTCTATTAACGTAGCATTACTACTTTAAATGCTCGTCGGAAGAAATGTCTAAAGCACTTGTGGGGAAGTGGAAATTGCACCCTACGCTACTGACGACTTTGGATGCCAGAAAGCTTAACTTACTGCCCCATTCAAACACCAAACGAGAACCCATGGAAAATGTTCAACTTCCTCCAGGGGAAAGTCAATTTTAGAGATTGAATGGGCCAGGGACTTGTCCGGTTTCTGTTACTGCAACCAAAATGCACTGCAGATGTGTCTTTTTATGTTAGCAGGGCCCTTCTTTCTAGTATTTAAGCCGACTTCACTGAGCCATGATGCTCTTTCAAGGATTTCTCTTTGTCAAGTTTCACAGTCCCTTAACTGGGAGCAAAAACAGAGCTCTATAACCCCTTTATAACCCAGCCTGGGGCTGCTCAGCCAAGGGCCGACCAAACCCATCTTCTCCCATCTTCCTACACCTTTCCCAAAACAGGATTTTTAAAGAAAAATGTGGTCGACATCTGTGTACAAAGACCACCCTCACCGTTGAGCTAACTCTTCATTGCCTTGCAGTTGAAAACAGCATGAATAACACTCAGATGATATGATGACGACAAGAACGACCTTATTTGCTCCCTACTTTATTCTAGAACTCTGCATACATTTGTTCTGTTTCTCCAACACTGCTCCCATTTTATAGAGGGTTACATGGAAACTTAGGGTGGCTAAGAGACTTTCCCAAACGGGATCCGAAATAGCAAGGACAGGCTAAATCTTGGGCTTAAACTGAAATGTCATGCAAGAAACGATCACCTTCATACAGTCTTACTCTTTATAAAGACTAACAGCCTGTTTAGATTAAGACAAAACTTCAAATGTCACAAGATAGAATTTCCATTTTTTAACTTAATTTTTATTAAATCACGACTGTATACATTTATGGGGTACAATGTGATGGTTTGATACACAATGTGGAATGCTTAAATCAAACTGATTAGCATAACCATCACCTCGCTTACATATTTTTTGTGGTAAGACATTTGTACTCTACTCTTAATAGTTTTGACATGTACTCTTGCATTGTGTACATTAGGTGAGATCCCACCAAATACTCTCCCTGTACTCACCCTCTCCCTCCCCGCCCCTCTTCTTCCTCTCCTCTCCTCTCTGGACTAGATTTGTTTTATCATTCATATGAATGTGTAAGTGATTATATATTGGGTTTATAATATTATTGGTTACATTGGATACTTTTTTTTTCCATTCTTGAGCTACCTACTGAGAAGAATTTTTTTCCAGCTCCATCCAGGTAAACATAAAAGAAGTAAAGTCTCCTTCTTTTTATGGCTGAATAGTATTCCATGGTATACATATGCCACAATTTGTTAATCCATTCATGGGTTGATAGGCACTTGGGCTGCTTCCATGACTTGGCAATTATGAATTGGGCTGCAATACACATTCTAGTGCACATGTCTTTGTTGTAAAATGATTTTTGTTCATCTGGGTAGATACCTAGTAATGGTACTGCAGGTTCAAATGATAGGTCAACTTTTAATTTCTTGAGAATTTTTCACACTTCTTTCCAAAAAGGCTGTAGTAGTTTGCAGTCCCACCAGCAGTGTAGAAGTGTTCCTTTCTCTTCACACCCATGCCAACAGTTTGGGGATTTGGTGACATGGGCGGGCTAATCTTACTGGAGTTAGGTGATAACTCAAAGTGGTTTTGATTTGCATTTCTCTGATGATTAAAGATAATGAAAATTTTTTCATGTGTTTGTTGGCCATTGTCTTATCATCTTCACAGAAGTTTCTCTTCAAGTCTCTTGTTCAAGTCCCACAAAGAAATGTGGTTGTTTATTCTTTTCTTACTGATTAGTTTGAGTGCTCTGTAGATTCTAGTTATCATACCTTTGTCAGAATCATAACCTACAAAAATCTTCTTCCATTTTGAAGGCTGTCTGTTTGCTCTACTTGAAGTGCCCTTGGCTGTGCAGAAGCTTTTTAGCTTGGTGAGATCCCAGTAACATATTTTTGGTGTTGCTTCAATTGCCAGGGAGGTCCTCCTCATAAACTATTTTCCCAAACCAATATCTTCAAGCTCTTCCCCTATTCTATTCTAGTATTTTTATAGTTTCATGTCTTAAATTTAAGTCTTTTATCCAGTGAGAATCAATTTTTGTTAGTGGTGAAAGATCAAGTTTCAGTCTTCTACAGGTTGCTAGCCAGCTCTCCCAGCACCATTTGTTAAATAGGGAATCTTTTCCCTGGTGTATGTTTTTGTTAGGCTTATCAAAGATCAAATGATATGTGGCTGGGTTCATCCATAGATTCTCTATTTTGTTCCACATATCTACCTCTCTGTTTTTATGCCAGTATCATGATGTTTTGATCACTATAGATTTGTAGTATAACCTGAAGTCTGATAATGTGATGCCTCCTGATTTGTTTTTATTTCTAAGTAATGTATTGGCTATTCAAGGTTTTTTCTGATTCCATATAAAATGAAGTACTATTTTTTTCAAGTTCTTTAAAGTATGACATTAGTGCTTTGATAGGGATTTCATTAAATCTGTAGATTGCTTTGGGTAGTAAAACATTTTAATAATGTTGATCCTTCCCAGCCATGAGCATGGTACGTTTTTCCATTTGTTGATATCCTCAGCTATTTCTTTTTTCAGAGTTTCATAATTCTCATTATAGAGATCCTTCACATCCTTTGTTAGATAAATTTCCCAGGTATTTCATTTTCTTTGGCACTGTTGTAAAAGGAGTAGAGTCCTTGACTGTATTTTTGGCTTGACTATTGTTGGTATGTATAAAAGCTACTGATTTGTAAATATTGATTTTGTATCCTGAGACACTGCTATATTCCTTGATCACTTCTAAGAGTTTTATAGTTGAAGTCTCGGGTTTCCCAAGTATAAGATCATGTCATCTGTGAAGAGTGAGACTTTGACCTCTTCTGACCTCATTAGAATACCCTTGATCTCCTTCTCTTGCCTGATTGTGATGGATAGGACTTCCATCACTATGTTGAATAGCAGTGATGACAATGGGCAACCTTGTCTAGTTCCAGATCTGAGTGGAAGTGTTTTCAATTTTACTTTATTCAATATGATATTGGCTGTAGGTTTGCTGTAGATGGCCTTTATCAGTTTAAGAAATGTCTCATCTAAGCCTATTTTCTTAAGATAGAATTTCCATTTTATCCACACAAAAAAATCAAAGGATTTTTAACTTATGATATTTCCCATCTTAATTGCATCTGATTCTGATTGCTCCTCCACTCTGCCTTCAATTTGTGTAAATACATCCATTTTGCATTGCAATGAAATCTTATTAACTCAAACCCAGTGCATTTGGAATTTGTGATCATTTGACTGAGACTGGATGGGCTTAAATTAACTCTCCTATTATCTATGAAGAAAGAATTTTTGAAGAAAGCTAATACTATTAAAATGATTTCCTGGAGTTTAATCTACCTAAGAAAATATAACAGTTCTCAAAAACCTGGCGGCTACAATTTGCATATAAATGGTTAGTTTTTAAATATCTCATATGAAGTTATCAAAGGTGGTCCCCAAAGTTTGGCAGCCCTCAAGTATTAATCCAAGTTACACTAAAGAACTTAATTAAAAAATTAAAAATTCCTCCTGTAACAATACAAGCTGTTGCTTTTCCCAATTATTTTAAATTGATGAGCATTTTGCAAATACATTAGTACTCTGAGCTACTTGTTTTATAAATTATGTCTTGTGACCAGTTATCTTTGGGATCAGGGTGAAGATACCCCTTAAAGGGCAGAAGCTATATACTTTTTACTGATATATAATAGTTGTACATACTTATGGGGTAATGAAATATTTTGATATGAGGATACAAGGTGTAAAGATACCATCTGGGTAATTGGGGTGTCTATCACCTCAAACATTTAATCATTTCTGTTTATTGGGAACATTCCAAATCTTCTTTACGACTAATTTTATTTTCCTTTGTTTTAATCTGAGCTTTCAACTGAGACAGACACAAAGATCCTAATCTGAGTTCTAGAAAGTGCTCTCAATGCCATTATTATCTAAATGGTTTCATATTCACCAGATTCATAAAGAAGTTTATGAACAAAGGCACAAACATGCAATGCTATTTGTGCTTTAAGTTCTTGGACATACAGATCTGAACACACAGAGGATGCAAACAGGAGAGCATATTTTAATGTCAATTTGAACAATTAGGAAATATACCATTGAAGTGAAAAAAATCCCTTCCTAAGAAGAATGTGTTCTAACTCAACCCAGGTTAATAGAAAAGATGTAAAGTCTCCATCTTTTTAAATGGCTGAATAATACTCTAATTATATACTAGAATTGTTTGTAAAGCATCACAAGAATGGAGAAGGAAGAATGCAACACTCCATTTTAATATGAAGCCAGTAGATGCGCTAATATAAGGTGGGGGTAGGGGAATGAGGGAGCATGGAGAGGGAAGGAGAGAAGGGGATTGGGGGGTTATGATGTATGGCACATCTCTTGGGAAGGGTCACAATTATAAGAGGGACTTTCCTTAACAAATGTTATCAGTGTAACCTAATTCTCTGCACCCTCAATGAATCCCAAACAACAAATAGATTTTTTAAAAAGCCCCCCTCCATGGGACAAACGTAGCCAGTAGGAAGGGGACAAAAGGAACACACATTAAAAATCCTAAATGCATAGAGCTTCACTCACATTAAGCCTTGCCACTGGTGTCATTGCACTGAGGTGGGAACCATCTCTTCCTCCCTACCCTTCCTCCCTCCATCCTCCTTCATCATCTACAGCCTTGTCATCACTGTCTACAGAGGACAGGGTGAAGAGTTTGAGACACTGCACTGAACGCTTTACCTAGACCCCAGCAGCCATGGGTTCAGATTCCTGGTCATAGCATCATAAAATCATGCCTCACGTAGAGAAGGCAGACTTGGAATTTGAGCTCATTTCTATCAACTGTCATGGAATATGTCTGGGAGTTTATTGGGTACTTTCCTATAATATCAATTTTTTTTTGAAAAAATCAGCATATTGCGTTGAGGGAATAAATGTACAAGATTCTAAAACTGTATCTGACACAGGAGAGACACCCAGAGAAGTATCCTGTTCACTTATATTGTCCCTCCCTAGCTGCCTTTTTTTTCCCCAGCTGACAGAAGAATTATGAAAGAAATAAGAAATGACGGCACACCATAGTACTGTTGCCAGCTCTAGAAGTTTGAAGAACAATTCTTCCTCTAAAACAGTTGAAGACAGAAAGAAAAGAGACTGTATAAACAGTTCTGATTTTCCTGTGTCTTGCCGCACTTCTGAATTTCACCAGTCAAATAAAGTCTGAGAGCCAGTGCAGCCTGAAACGGCTTTCTGATCTCCGATCCAGCACAAACACAGGGACCAAATGATATTTCCAACCAATCAATCCAGGTCCTCCGAGAAAGAAAAGCATTTTCCTAGACTGACAAATGAACCTGAATTAAAAGAGAATGCTTTGTATTCACAGGTGGGCCAAGGAATTCACAAACCACAGACAAGGGCAAAAGGGCCTAGCCCCAGGATAACCCTGATTCTCCTCCCAAAGCATGAGAGAAAAGATAGGGTACAATGCCTTTTTTCTTTTGAGAGCAATCTTAAGACATGTTTCATAATGGGCTAAGTACCTACTACAGACACCTTTAAATAGAAACATCAGGATCTCAAGAAACATAATTTATCATATCCATTTTTATCTGTAAAAAGACCTTTCTGGCGGTGTGCCACAGAGTCAACATGCTCACATCACTTGGGATCTATTAATCTGACAGAATGTCAGTAATACGGGATAATTTGAGGGCAGACATTTGGCAGAAAATACAAATATCTCCAGATTAATGTGTGGGGCTAGGGGGAGGGTGAAGGGAGATTCTGCTGAAATCCTTATATGCTCAAATATCTGGCACTTAGAGGATTTTCCTATTGGCTACCTACAGAGGAACAAAATTAGTAGGGCCATTCATACCCCACTAAAGAGATATGCTGCTTAGCTCTTTCTTATTTTATTTCACTAAAACCCAACATGTTACATAATAATTGCAGTAAAATCTGAAAGTAAAAATATTCGAAAACAAAATAAAATAATTGTAATTCCATTAACCCAAATGAACCACAATTCCTATTTGGTATATATTCTACCAGACAGTTTTATGTACACAAATAACTAGATTTTGTTGTTTATTGTTCAAAGTTGTTACGTTTCACCAAAATGAAATCTTAATGTATATACTCTTTTTTTCGTTTACACAAGCTGCTAAGGACCATACAAGAAAATATAGAAAATTCTAATAAACAAAAGGAAAATGTTTTAAATCATACTTGTTATCTATCACCCCTGGTATTTTCAACGCACTTTAGATACATTGAATAAAATATTTTTATAAATGTCATTATTCTATAGGAGATACTGTATTACACATGTACTATTACCTTATTAACCCCAAACAAACGTTTTTATCTCAAAAAAAAATCGATGTGTTCCATCTCCTAGTCCTTGTTTGACTAGCCTTTGTATTTTGTGGAAAGAACTTTCTGGGTGAGAAGGTATGCAATTTGCCCTCCCCCCAAAATACTGTAGAATAGTAAACATTTTCTTATAACCTAGCCAGTGTTGGACCCTACTCTTCACTTTTATCAGTTTCGTAGAAGAATTCTGCTAAATGTTTTCTAAATAAATCACAATTCACCTTGGAAAACGTCCACATTAATGACAAATGGTTTTTATAGCCTTTGTTGCTATATAATACGTTTGTAGCCAATCACTGCTCTAAACTCAGTATATATTAACTGATTCAATTTTCTTAACAACCTCTAAGATAGCTGTCAGTATTATTTTCACCATTTCACAGGTGGGGAAACCAAGGTACGAGGACTTAAAATAACGAAATCAGAGGATACAGTTATTAAGCAAGGTAGTTGGAACCAAGACCAGGCACCCGCTCCGAAATTTGCGTCCACAGTTTGGTACTTGAGTTCTTCTCCCATGTCCACCATCGGAGCAAATAAGGTTGATTCACAACCCGATTTCTTTGAGTCCAAGCAAAGTAGCTTTCAAATATTCCCCAGTAGATTTTCTCTTATATGATTCCAGAGTCCTATAGCTGCAAGGGAAGCTCAGGAAATAAACAAGAGGTGACAAAGATTATGATTGCCATGACAGGGTTACGAAATGATAAATCACTGCCTGGGACTTGGCTCAGAGGCATTCTGAGTGAAATTCTACCTAGAAACATAAAGTGGGAGTGGAAGGGAGTGATGGCCGCTGAGACACAGGAAAAGGTGTCTGCATCCTCGGCATCAGTGCTCAGGGCTTTGCTGCTCAGGGCAAAGAGCATTAGCGGCTGCAGGTGCAGGTCTTCTGCCAGCCCAGAAGAAGGGGTTGTAGGTGAAGCAACAGTGGATACTCGTGCCGAGGAGAAATAGGTGTCTCTATTCAAAGAAATGGAGTTGTCCAGCTTCAAAATAATTTATCAGAGTTATGATTCTCATTTCAGGATGAATTAAAACGGAACTCTGCTTTTGGTGTAAGCCAATTCTATTTGTGCGTGCCGCATCCCCAGTGAAGCATTGGGACTCTCCCAGAGTGTGGACAGCCTGAGAAAGGGCAGGCCAGGAAGGGAAACACATTTACATACAGCAGGATTAGAATAGCATACCCTACGTCACCAACGGGACGCTAAACCCGCTGTGAAGGCAGAGTGTCCTAAGTGGTATGCTAAGCTGAAGAAAGAACTAGGAATCAGACTGCATGTAAACATGTCAAGGATGACACTCAGAAGCCTACACTTGGCTGAGAGAGGGATGGAAGGGGCAGATCCTAGGTTCAGATATCGACACTGGCCAAGGTCAAAACTTGAAATATTACACAAGGCACAGGTCAGAATCCTGGGTCTTTATTGGGAAGGGGGATAGAGAGGGAAGAAAATTGGTAGGAAGAACAGCATCTCACATTCAAAAGCAGGTACAACCACACACACACCACACACGTACACACACACCCATATATGCACACTCACGCACACACAGACTCAGGCACACAACACATGCGGTCATGCACACACACACATGTGTACACACTTTTGCTAATGTAAGCCAGCAGGAAAACTTTTCTGAATATCACCCACCCTTCCATACTTTACTTCTAACCTTTAAAGGATCACAATATGTTTCTTATTGGAAAATGTAGAAAATAAATTCATAGAAATGTCCCCCATGATTGAAAACAGAAGCTGGCCATTAAGATATTCTCATGGGAGGGGGAAAAAAAAACGAATGGAAAGTAGAATGAAATGGGACACCACCAGTGCATTTTATCAACTGTATGTTGAGAAACCACACCCCCCCATTTTATCGGAGGGATGACAGACACTCCAGACTGTTAATTACCTGCAGGTTTCTCTTCTAAATTTAAATGCCTCCTTAGACAAAGGCTGAACAAAGGATGGCTATTGGCTATAGAGAGAGGAAGGTGGATTGACTAGTGAGTAAAAAATCCACAGATCTCTGTTTCTTCATCTCTACATGAGCCAGAAAACAACACGCCCACCTAGAGTGGGGTTGGTACAACGCAGGCAAACCTTTGTTCCTACAATCAAAACAGCCTCATATCAGCCCTGAACTTGTGTTATTTTTGTTGCTTTTATCTCCAGTTTAAAAAAATGAAAGGAAAAAACAAGCCATGGAAATTCAGGTTTCTCTCGTGAGAGCTACAAGTAGATTATTCTGTCCTTTATTCTATCTCTATGACTTGAGGACTCGCTTTGTTTCCAGAGTACCCTATAGAAAGTGTTCCTAAAGGCATTCATTCGTTTATTTCCTATCTCTCCCCCAAAGGCTCAGAGATAAGCAGAATTTAAAAGTCAAGATAAGATGATAATGGTCTTTTGACAGTATTTATTTGCCGACAATAATGATATGCTGACGTTTCTCATGGAGTGAACAACTTTTGCCAACCGGAGCTGACCATGAATTTGGAAAAGAGTGTACCGAGAGCTGACCAAAGAGAACAGCGTTTCTGGGTGAGTAACACATGTGCGGAACAGGGGTGGGAGAAACAGGGAGACAGGGATATCAAACTTTTCTTGCTCCTTAGGGATCGATCCTAGTGTTCCCTTACATAACAGAGTCTAACAAAAGGCATTTTGTCTCGGGGGGATGGAAACATCTCCTTATTCATAATCGTTACTGTGATTCCCAATGCACATTTCTAACTGGCTTTTGGAAGCCAGTGTGAGAAATTCTTTCAAAAATATCCAACATCATAAGGAAGTGTGAACTACGGATTTTTATACAAAACCAACAGGACACTTCATTTTTTCCTTCCTCCTGGGAGAGAGAGACACACACATCTAACTCTCAAAGCTCCTCGATTGTCAGGTCATAGGCTAGTTCTCTACTTCTTCTTCTTTCAAACGTACTGTGACAGTGTCTCTCCATTTCTCCTCTGGAGCAAAGGAGGCCGTCTCTGTGTGCTCAGCCCCATGTGGGAAGGCCCATTGGTCGGGCTGGCCTCTTCCTCCCATCGGTGGGAGTGGGAAGCCGGGTTCTGTGGATGGAAGCAAGAGGGAGTAGCCAACAACAACAAAGGAACTTTGTGTCAACACGGTCCTGTGCTGATGTGAACGAAATATAAATATTGCACAACAGCCTGTTTTTAAAAAGGCTTCAAAATATTACACTCCTGCATTACGGGTGGCTAAGTGGCGGCAGTGACCTTCTGTTTCATCCCAGCAGAAGTTAATAGCAGCCCAGGAGCTGGAAAACCAACTTCAGAAACACTTAATGTTTAGATCCACTTAGTGGTTGGAAAAAACAACTTAAAAAAAAATAATAATGTTGAAGAGCTGCTCCAGCAAGTGGAAACAGCAATTCCTTGTAAACAAACCTTTAACATGGAGCTATTTCTCAGTGGCAGAAAACTGAACTTTATAAAGTCAGATTTCTGAGATTTTTTTTTTTTTCCAGCTCCTTGGAGACTACAAAAGTAACCACATTTTGTTAGTTGATGCATCAAATAAACAGACGTGAATGAGAGATTTTCCATATCTTATGTCAACAAATGGGTCCCTGGTAAAGTGCATGTGAAACTCGGGGGCACAGTAACTGTGGGGAAAAGAAGGGGGAAGACCAGTTATGATAAAAAGCAAGTCTGCTGTAGCTCCGTAAGCTGCTCCCTGGGCTACTCCGTGAGCGACATTATTGACAGTTTTAAATGTGACGTAGCAATTTGGGGTGGTTTCTGATGTCTCTCTGTCTCTCCAACGCCATCGTGGTTCTAATTACCCGTGTCAGTCCTGAAGTACTGGGCCTGATGGTGAGTTGAAAATACTCTGCTACTTTCAGATCATAACCCAGATAACCAGGTTGGTTGAGAGCAGGCCAGAATTCATTTAAGAAATTGTGTCCCCAACCTCAGAGTCTCCGCCGCTATCTCTCTGCAGAGTAGAAACTGTTGAGGCTTATCCATTGAATGGCACTAGGAAACCTCTCCCCTCCAAAAAATTGCCTTGAAATTCTATAAAAAGGTATTGAGTATAGTGTAAATCATACACAAAACGGAAATTCAAGCTTAGGTAATCAAACATAGGTCGTAACCTGGGTTCACCACATTGAAAGTAAAATAAAATAAAATAAATTAAATTAATTTAATTAATTAAATAAATTTAGAAATTAATACTGTTCAGCTTTTCTGAATAATTATTTTTTAAGGACAAATAGCCTTAGAAATGCCTTTAGTCAGTTGTAGCAGAAATTCCTTATTCTGCTTTCATCCTGGCTCTACCACTTCTCAGCTGAGTAAACTTGAGTTTATTTAACTTAGCTGTATCTCGGTTTCCTTATCTGTAAAATGGGATAATTGTACCTACTACACAGTGTTCATGTAAATAATACATAAGATTGAGGTCTGTGAAAAGCGTAAGTTCTCAAAAATAATGTTCTCTTTAAATTGATTTGTCTTTAGAAAGAAACTATGCTCAGCTCTCGAAGAAAATAAGTATTTTCCTGGAAAACGAGTCCCTATTTAGGAGGATTTAGGATGAGACAAACCTTGAATTCTCTGGGCAAGTGGCTTTCAATGTGGTGAACCCAGGTTACAACCTCTGTTTGATTACCTAAGATTGAATTTCCATTCTGTGTATGATTTACAATACACTGAATATGTTTTTATAACAGCAAATATATATTTCTTTATATACCTATGTAAATAAGTATAATACCAAATATTGGGTATCTTTTTCTGCTGGAAGAAGAATGTTTGGAAACAAGAAACATGCAGCTGACAACCACAAGCCTTTGGTACCGAGGGACATAGAGCCAAGAGGGAAGGAGGTATTGAGGGGCAGGTGTCGGGAGAGAGTCTTAGAGCTCAGAGACAGAAGCAAGATCAAAATGGACTTAGTGGGTGTTCATTGGGGTCAGGGACTTAAATATCACCTTTTTTTGTACCTCTGGAGCTAAAGAACCCAAGTTTTAGGTCAGAGAAGTGAGGCATCCAAGGCCACCCAATGGCAGAGGTGGGTGTTGGGCCCAGGTATCCTAAATTCCATTCTGCAGCTATTTCTATTACTTCATTTTTCCTAGCCGTTCTTTGACCTAGGGCTGTTTAATAAAGCAATCCAAACGAGGTAATGGTTCTTGAATTTGAACTCACATCAGAGTCAACTGGTGGGCTTGTTAAGACATTGCTGGTTCCTTCACCAGTATGTCTGATTCAGCAGCTCTCAGGTGACGTCCACAAATTTGCATTTATAACAGGTGATGATGGTGATGTTGGTCTGGGGTCTCTGCGGACCTGCAAGCATTGACGTACAATCCCAAGTTGGCTGCCTATCACAGATTATGGATCTTCAAAATTAAGATAATTCTCAACTTTATGAGATTAAATAACATGATAAAAGTGTAGGAAATTTATTTCTAAGGAGAAAGGGGGGAAAATGAAGAAAAGGAACTAAAAATTATTGAATACGTACTGTGGGTTGAGCTTGTTATGAGGTTCTGTAAATATAACAGGGAGCAAAATAATTTTTTGGAAAACAGACAATAAACAAGTAAGTAAATCATACAATATGTCCTTATAGTAAGTGCTAGGCAGAAAATGACTTTGACATAGCACCTAACTCCAGTAGGAATAACCCACATCACAATGTCCCAAAGCTGCAGGTGCTGTCATGGAGCACAGAGTATAGGGTAGATTTACCCACTGTTGGTGGGATTGCAAACTAGCATAACTTTTTTGAAATAAAAATATGGAGAATCCTCAAAGAATTAAAGTAGACCTCCCATTTGATCCTAGTAATGGGATTCATTGGATGTTCATTTGGGTGAGGGTTTTAAATATCTAGTAACCCCATTACTAGGTATTTTACTCTGACAAAAAATAGTCAATTTACCATAAGGATATTTTCACTCAAATATTTATAGCAGCTCAATTCATAAATGCAAAGAGGTGGAAACAACGCAAGGGCCCATCAACCCATGAATGGATTAATAAACTGTGTATATGTAATAATCTTCAGCCATTAAAAAAGATGGAGACTTTGCATCTTTTGTATTTACCTGGATGGATCTGGAGAACATTCTTCTAATTATCTCAAGAATGAAAAAGCAAGTGCCCCAGTACTACTTTGAAAATGGTAGATCAACAGCTACAGGCCACACAAGAGAAAAACAATTAAATTCAAGAAGTGGGAAGGGGGGAAGGAGGCCTGATTAGTTCCCACCTCTCGGGTATAATGTAGAGGTATATGGCACACTTCCTGGGTGAAGAATTCAACTACAACTCAGACTTGGGATTTTACCTTACAGATGCAAATAATGCAACCTAATCCTATGTACTATTATACTGACCCAAAATGAAACAGAAGTGCTAGCCAGGAAGGTATTAGGAGAGAAGAATAGGGAGGGACATGCAGTGTGAATTGCATGGTAGGGAAGATCTCACAGAGAAGGGGCAAGGGAATAAGGAAGGCACCCTGTGGACATCGAAGGGAAGAGTATTCCAGGCAGAAGAAATAGGTGCTCCCAAAGGCTGTGATGGGAGAGCTTCATGGAGAGGCCCCAGGCCATGGGCAGGTCAGACTACTGGTGAGGAGGCCACAGAGCTAGAGAGAAAGGGTTACAGGGGATGGAGAGCAAACCATTGGCACATTGAAGGTCATTATAAGAATTTTTGCTATTACTCTGAGAGGAGAAACCATAGGGGAATGTCATGGTCTGGCTTAAGTATTTATTTATTTATTTTAATTTATTTTTTTGAGAGAGAGTCTTACTATATCGCCCAAGGTAGAGTACCATGGCATCACAGCTCACAGCAACCTCAAACTCTTGGGCTTAAGTGATTCTGTTGCCTGAGCTTCCCAAGTTGCTACAGGCACCCACCACAATACCTAGCTATTTTTTTTTTGTTGCAGTTGTCATTGTTGTTTAGCAGGCCCAGTCTGGGTTCAAACCCACCAGCCTCAGTGCACGTGGCCAGGGTCATAACCACTGAGCTGTGGGCACCAAGTGCCGGGCAGGTAAGGAAGTTACTGAAGTAATCCAGGCAAGTTACCATGGAGACCTGGGCCTAGGTGTTAGTGATAGAGGTGAGAAGGGGTCAGATTCCAGATGCTTACTGAGTACACATCCTGTAGACTGTGCTCAAAGATTGGCTATAGATCGTAATGGAAAGAGGAGAGCTGAGGACAATGCCAGTTTTGCCCTGAGCAAGTAGAAATCCAGAGTTGCCATGTCCTGAGATGAATTAAGTCAAACGTAGTACCAGATAGGTAGCAGGGACCAATAAAATGAAATAAATAAATTCCAGTTTTAAAGATGAAAAATCGGTAGCTCATAGAAGTCAGTTTACTTGCTTGAAGTCATTCCACTGCTAAGCAGCAGAGTTAGGAGGTGAAACCAGGGGCTGTCTGGCCCAGAGGCCCGGGATTTATCCACACAGCCGTCTGAGATGCTCCCAGAACAGTGACCCGGAGAACAAGGGGGAGACAAACAGCTCTCTGGTTTCCATTCTCAGCGTATCATCGTTGCTCTTGCCCAACCTGATTGAGGCTCCGGTCCAGGGGTCATAAACCAGCAACCTGTTATCCTAATAAAGCCTGCTGACATGTTTTGCTTGGCTCTCCAAGCCTTAAAGAAAACAATTCGTGTTTGAATGCCTTCAGGCTGGGCTCGTACTTTCCATTGCAGCCACAACAAGGCACATCACTCCCTCTAGCTTAGAGCAGCGCCCTTCAAGATCTTACCTGCTTGGCCCCTGGAGACATTTGATTTTTCAACCATAAATCAAATCAACAAACTAAAGGGAATTTAGCTGTGAGGCAACACAGCGGTCAGTGGTCTAGAAAGAAGGCCATGGAATCAGACAAATATCGCTTCACACCCAACCTCTATCATTTAGCCTCTGCGTCACTTTGGGCCAATTTTACCTCTTTCTCCACCCACCAAGTGGAAAGGATAGTATCCACCTTGAACCACTGTGGTGAGATGTGGCTGAGAGAAGGCCGGTGAGGCACTCAGCATCGTAAGCACCGCATGTGTGGTCATCAGTACAGAGTGGTCATCAGTACCTTTTTGTGTAAAGGGCTCGATATTGCAGGCTTTATGGGCCATGCGGTCTCTTGTGACCACTCAGCTCTACCTTTTTAGTATGAAAAAAGCCATAAGGAATACCTGAATGAGTAAGCATGTTAAATAAAGTCCTGATAAAAGTATTTACAAATCTGCTGGGAAAGGGAGAAACTTTGGGACTGGGCCTGTCATTTACTAATCCTCTCTCTGAAGTGCATCAGCTCGAATGGTCTGTGCTCCTTCCAACATTCACGCGCATGTGCTGAAATCCTAACCCCTACGGTGATGATATCAGGAGGTAGGTTTTTAGCAAGGTGATCAGTTCATGAGAGCAGAGCCCTCCGGAATGGGATTAATGCCTTTCTCAAAGAGACCCTGGGAAGACCCTTGCCCCTCTTGCCATGTGACATTGCAATGAGAAAAGAGTTACTTTAATCACAGGAATGGAAAAGCAAATATCCAATGTACTTAAGACTAGTACGAAGCCAGCAGATGAAGTATATATGGTCAGTATATATATGAGAAAAACTCAGTTCAATTCAAGTTGGGGGAAGGGAGAGAGGAAGACGGGGCGGGGGGGATTGGTGTGCTCTCACCTAGCCAGCACGAAGTAAGTGTATATGGCAGAGCTCCTGTGTGCGGACACAACTACAACAGGGACTTTACCTAACAATGCAAACATCGTAACCTAAGCATTTGTACCCTCATATTAATCTGAAAACCAAATAAAATAAATATTAAAAAAGAGTTACCTTAGAGGAAGCAGGCCCTCACGTGACATCAAATCAGCTGGGAGTTAGATCTGGACTTCCCAGTCTCCAGAACTGTGAGAAGTAAATGTCTGTTGTTTATGGCTTCCCAGTCTATGACATTTTCATTAGAGCAGCCCAAATGCATGAAAACTTGGGCATTTGCTATGCCCCTCCTTGTTGTGCTCTTTCATTTCCCCTCAATGGCCATTCCCCCACTTTTTCCTCCCCCCCAAAATCTCATAAGTTACATGGCAAGGACTAGTTCATATTCTTTTAATATACTCTGTACAGTGATACTGATTGCTGCTTTCAGGTGTCACTACAAGAAATAGAGAAGACAAAATCCTCAATGGCCTCATTTAATATAAGATAGAAGTGCTGAAAATGATTGTCCCAGAGACTAAGCCACCCCCAGCAAGCTTGGGCTTTCTGTGGTCCAGACATCCAGCAAGTGTAGATTAAACAGTGTGCATCCCTGGGGTTTTGGAATCTCAGAGACTCAAAGGCTCCCAGGGGGAAACTGCTTATCCCCAGAAGGTTTGAGGACATGCACCAGGTGGATGGAGGTCTTCTGGGTGTAGCCCACCTCCTGGCTCCATCTCAGCTTCTGAGGGAACAAGAGGGTCTTTACATCCCTGGCATCAGAGAGCCCTTGAGCAGCTATGTGGACACATTTCCCACCCGTTGACCTAATCAGGGCTTTGATTTGCAGGCCGTGAGGGACGGGCTGCTGGATTGTTCCCACTGGGTTATTTTTGGGACCTGGCATCAGAGGAAAAGCCAGAGTTAGCAATCGGTACTTCTGGGCAGGGCTAGTGGGGCCTCTGCATAAGCCCTGTAGTAAGCTGAGATCATTTCCTCTTACAAATCTCCAGTCAGGCAGCACCAGAAACTGTGGAGAGGGGCAGGAGGGAGGAAGCTGATGTCTCCATTTTCCTTTGAGAAGTGATGTTTTTCTCTCCACTCACTTTCATCTCAAATTATCTGAAATAAAATTTTAAAAGAACTTGTTTGGGGGGGGGGATAAAATGCAGGTCAAATTAATGAAAAAAGGACAAAACTTTGTGTGGGGGAGAGGAGGATCAAAACTACTGAAATACTTATTCAGTATCACTACTCATTTCTTTTGTTGTTTGCTAGTTCGTTTTTTTGTTTTGTTTTGTTTGTGGCCCATATGAGGAGCATCGTTTCCCATTTAATTTTGTGCCTAGATATCAGCAGAGTCTGTTTCTGACCTACGAAGAATAGGCTAAACTCAGCAAAAGGTCATTTCAACTCTCCTCCCGTCAATAGGCAATACTGCGGATTGTGTGGTGCTGGGTAAGAGATGTTAGTAAGAAAGAACACAGCCTGAGTTGCACTGTGACATGTCTCAGAACAGTCACAGAAGGTACCTTGAATGCCCCTCAGGGACGTCTTCATCAGTGTATAAGCTGGACAGTGGACAAAGGGCCACGAACTTAGAAGGTTTCTGTTCTGGGTTTCATGCTCTGCCATCATCTTGAAATTCTTGACAATTTTTTAACAAGGCACTTGTATTTTCATTCTACACTGAGCCCTGCAAATTGTGTAGCCTGTGTGCTCTTATTATTTTATTTTTCATTTATTTTTTTCTTAATTTGTATTAAATCATAACTGTATACATTTATGGGGTACGATATGATGATTTCACATATTTAGAATGTTTAAATCAAACTAATAATTAACATAACCATCACCTCACTTACTTATTTTTGTGGTAAGACATTTATAATACACTCTCATTTGTTTTGAAATGTGCCCTTTCATTGTGTACAATAGGTGAGATTCCACCAAAGACCCTCCCTCCACTCGCCCTCCCCCTCCTCTCCCCTCTCTTTCCTCTCTTCTCTTTCTGGACTAGATTTGTGTTTTATCATTGGTATGAATGTGTAAGTGTTTGTGTATTGGTTTCATAATAGTATTGAGTATATTGAATATATATTTTTTTCCATTCTTGAGATACTTTACTAAGAAGATATGTTCCAGCTCCGTCCAGATAAACATAAAAAGTATACTGAAACTGGACCCTCACTTTTCACTGCTAACAAAAATTGATTCTCACTGGAAAAAAGATCTAAACTTAAGACATGAAACTATAAAAATACTAGAAGAGAGTGCAGGGAAAATGCTTGAAGATATTGGGCTGGGAATTTATTTTATGAGGAGGACACCCCCAGCAATTGAAGCAACACCAAAAATATATTACTGGGATCTCATCAAGCTAAAAAGCTTCTGCACAGCTAAGGGCTCTGTAAGTAAAGCAAACAGACAGCCCTTAGAATGGGAGAAGATTTTTGCAGGTTATGATTCTGACAAAGGCCTGATAACTAGAATCTACAGAGAACTAAAACTAATCAATAAGAAAAGAATAAACAACTCCATTTCTTTGTGGGCAAGAGACTTGACTGGAAACTTCTCTGAAGATGACAGGCACATCACCCTAAAAACACATGAGAAAATGCTCATCATCTTAAATCATCAGAGAAATGCAAATCAAAACCACTTTGAGATATCACCTAACTCCAGTAAGATTAGCCCACATCACCAAATCTCCAAACTGCAGATACTGGTGCAGATGTGGAGAGAAAGGAACACTTCTACACTGCTGGTGGGACTGCAAACTAAT
>CAUYQV010181535.1:0-30769 GCA_963574575.1 Galagoides demidoff
TAACTGAGAAAATGACATGAAGGCTGTGTTGATCAGTTTGATGGAAGTATTTCGGATTGCATGCGAAAACCCCACACTGTACCCCAGAAGTGCATTAATGTACATAGTTACCATTCAATAAAATTAAAAAAAAAAAGAACACTTCCTTTCACAACCAAAAGCAACAAGAACTTGACAATAAATTTTGTGGCATCTGCCCTATTGGAAAACAAACTTCTTTATGCCCTCTGCATGTATTTATAAAAATAAAAAAGCTATCATATAACAAACACATGCATTGCCTCGTGCCTTAAACATCTTATTTCATCTTTCAAACAGTGCTGTGAATTAGATATTATTTCCACCCCAAGAACTGGGAAACCAAGATTCAAAAAGAGAAGGAAATATGGCTGAAGAGATATAATTAGCGGCAGAATAAAACTGATGTGGATTAGACTAGGAAGTACATCTTCTAAGAGAGTATCTTATCCTCCATTTGACTAAGGGCAGATCTGGCTGTTGCTACAGAGTGACGAGATTACTTCAATTACTCTTTTTTGTATGTGGCTAAGACTGTGTTTTTTAAGTGCATGACATCACAGAGTGGATAACTGGAAATCAGAACATGTTTTCCCAGTGACTTTATCAAATCATTCCTTTGGTAAAACCACCTAAATAAAATATATTGCATGTACTTGTTAACTTTTACAGTACTATTGATAATAAAAATTATTGATTAAATAATTAACTTTTGGACTAGCCTTGTAAATTTATTTTAAATGTATCATAACATTTTTCTATGGGAACGTGTGTTATAAATTACAGACTTAGAAATATTTAGAAAACAAGTTATCATAATTCTGTAACTGCCTTCATTATCTGTGATTATGTATTTGATGAAGTTCCCAGGAGATATGCAAAAATTTCAGTTTTCTTAAATTTGAATATGAAGAAAATCTAAATTTACACATGATTATTTCAAACAAGCTCACCAAAAACTTTACCGCAAGAGGGATGAGTCATTGTTTTGATCAATGCTCATGTATACACAAACCACAGAGTAAATGTATTAAGTTAATTTCAAATTTTAAAAATTATTCACATACTTTCATCAAACTAATAAAAGTGGACACCAAAAAGACTGTGGTGCCTTAAATTAGAACTCAAAGATCAAGTACATATTAATAAAATGTCAGCTTTCTCTTCTTAAATATGTTAAACATATATTCCCTTAATTTTAATAAAGAGAGCTGAGGACTCTTCAGTTCCCACTCTATTGGAATGACTGAGACATTATCTTAAAAAGAAAGAAAATACTACATTTGATTTTAGACAAAGGGCTGAGAAACCATGAAAGATAATAAAATAGCATATAATATATATTTGTTTTTAAATTGAGATTATTGAATAATTAAGTACTCCTAAGAGAGTCATTAGCCCACTGTTAAATATGTAGACAATTTTTAGCTGAGGAAAGAAGTAATTAAATTGAGCTTGTTTGCTTCTTATAAATATGCCAACTTCAGCAACGAATAGAAAATAGTATTTTTAGTCTTCAATTTTAAATCAAGTCATTGAGAATATGAATGGAAATTATTAACCGAGTCTGACATCAAGTTAATCCCTTTCTTATTACCCCAATCAACAACTAACTTAACTTTTTATATAAAAAATATAAATTACCATTTCAAAAGTAGGTGATTAGAAATGCCATTCCCTAGTGTAGAATTTTCAAAGACACAGTATTTTAAGTGCCTTCTATTGTAGCTTACATTTTATTCCATTAATTTATGCAAACTATCTATCTATATTTTCTTTGTTAAACGTATGTTATTCAAATGATTTTAGTGTTCATGTCTATATTTTCTATTAATGCAAGATGAGATAATTATCAGAAGATCTAGAACGAATACTACATATAGTAGTTTGATTATATATATATATTTGTGTGTGGAGGGTATAATATTATATGAACAATGGGAAAATGGAAGCCAAATGTCTCCTGCCAACCATCCCCTCAAACATAAAAGAGAAAAAATAAATAAAGAAAAGGAATTACTCCTTTGGTAAAACTTCTTAAACTAAAGAAATCCTAGGAGAAGAGATTTTTTTTTTTCTGCTGTCATACACTATAAAATAAAATACTTTGGGGGATGAATCATAGTTTGCCACTAACCACTATTTAACCTTGAAAAGTACGTATCTTCTCTGATCTGTCATTTATAACAGGGGTCAGCAAACTGCAGGGTAAAATTCAGCCTGGTTTTGTAAATACAACATTATTGGAACAAAAACCACACTCATTCCTTGTCAAATTGTCCATGGCTGCTTGGCCAATGACAATGACCTGGTTTACTAGTTGTCACAAAGATTATAGCATTTGTGAAACCTAAAATATTTACTGCCTAGCCCTTTCACAGAAGAAAGTTAGTCAAACCCCAATCTATATAAAATAAACTATTACTTAAATTGTTCCCTGATTTCATTACCATAATTTTTAAAGTAGGCTAAACCTTTAATGCATCCTCACTGTTTCACATAAATATAGCTTTGTAAAGGACCCTCATAAATAATGGAAACAGTAATGAAAACAAAATAATGTCATTACATTTCACATTGTCGATTATCCAAAACTCACAAGTTTAAGCCTGCATTGCTCTAAAAATAGAGGTGTTAGAAAGATGTTAAAAGCACATTAGGAGAAATGAGTTTTATTTTAAAAAATTAAAAGATAGAAAGGCAACCGAAAAAACAAATAATTTTCTTTTTAAATAATTTTGTAACTTTTTAAATTTCCAATTAATATGAGGGAACATGTAATTAAGTCAAATACTTTTCTTATGATATAATTTGATAGAAATGAATATTATGTCTACATGCTACCTAAATCACCTCAATCTAAATCTTCTTTTCTGTGGAATGCTGAACATAACAATGGGTGGCTAAGAAATTTCACAGTATGCAGTATACAGTGAACTATAAAAATAGTTTTAAAATAGTATACAGTATACAGTAAACTATAAAAATAGTTCACATATTTGACATATTATGAAAAAAAGCTTTCAAATAGTCATCATGGGAAAGTAACACTCGTCTCTATGTATTTTGTAGTTCAAATAGTCATCATGGAGAATAGTTTTAAATATCTTTCAAGTAGTCAACATAGGGAAACATAAGTAGAATTCTTTTCTAGTTTTAAATGGAAAAATTTTGTTTGGGGTACAACATATCAGTACTACAAAACTTCTCTCTGATTTTATGTGCACCACACATTCACTTGTATGTATCCCACACTAAGAAACACATGATTTTGTGATCTCTAATGGCCTTCTCCAAATCTAAGGCACAAAACACTCTTTTCATAGAATTCTTTGGCTTGTACTGTTTTTATTGATTTTTCAAATTAATTATATTAGTTTTCAATCTGTGAGGAAAAATTTCACTTAGTATAAAGCAGATTTACAATAAGTAGTCCACTAAAGTGTGTGCCCACCAAGTTTATGTTTTATAAGTAAGATAAATAATGTCACATGCATAAGCACTCTGGTAGATTTCAAACATGTATAACTGCCATGGTTAATAGTAACATAAAATATTTTAAATATTTCTGAATTTTATTGACATTGGAATCAGATTTTTCTTCTAAGGAAGACAACATATTCAAAATGTTGAAGTGAAAAGATGGTCAAACAAGAATTTTAAATCCACCAATATAATTATTCAAAAAATGAAGAAGAGAATAAGATATACTCATATTAAAAACAAACATACACGAGGTTATTCAATATTTATAAGATCTGCTCTACAATAAATACTAAATGGAATTCTTCAGCTAAAATGAAAGATTCCTAGACAGTGACTCAGATCCACACAAAGAAGTTAAGAGCACCAGTAAAGGTAACTATATGGGTATATATAAAAAATAGCATAACATATTTTAAATAGCAAATATTTTTATATGAAAGACAACCAAATAAAGCAATCATTATAAAACGTTATAAATGGCCACATGCTACAAAAAGATATAATTTGTACGAAAAATAGTGGAACCCAGGAGGGTGGGTGGGTATGGAATTATACTGGAGCAAAATTCCGTACATTAATGAAATTAAGTTGATACTAATGCAATTTTTTAAGTTAAGATATTAAGAAGACATAAATTATAGAGGGTCAGGAACAAAAGTAGCAACGTTGTCACTTAAAATTTAGATAACAGATAGAATGAATGAGTTCTTCAAAGACATCTATTATCAAAACTGGAAAATAGAAATAGGCCTGTAACAATTAAAGAGACTGATTAAGTAAAAACAAACCAAACAAAAACTTTTTCACAAAGAAAAGGGCAGGCTCAGATGATTTCACTATTGATGTCTACAAAGTATCAAAATATAAAAAATTAACACTGGTACTTCATAATATATTCCTAAATCAGAAGAGAAGGAAATACTTCACAATTCCTGGTATGAGGCCACTATGACCATGACAACAAAAATAAGACAAAGATATAAAAAAATTAGAGATTGACATTCCTTATAAATATACACATGATAATTCTTAAAAGCACATACTCAAAAACCGAGTCAAAGTTAATATAAAAAGGATTATGCACCATGATCAAGTGTTATATATCCCAGAAAGGCAAGGTTGATTTAACATACATGATTAAATGTAATACATTACATTAAGAAAAAATGGGGAAGGGGGTGCAGACAGACAGATACACACACACACAGAATCAGAAAGTATATTAAAAACTCTTTACAAAATTCAATGCTAATTCTTGATAAAGACATTCAGAAAAGTGAGAAAATGAAGGAACTTCCTCAACCTGATAAAGAATATCTGCAGGTTGGACATGTTGGCTCACACCTGTAATGCTAGCACTCTGGGAGGCTGAGGCAGGAAGATCACCTAAACTTTGAGACAAGCTTGAGCTAGAGCAAGACCCCATCTCTAAAAATAGCCCAGTGTTGTGGCAGGCACCTATAGTCCCAGCTAGTTGGGAGGCTGAGGCAAGAAAATTGTTCGAGCCCAAGAGTCTGAGGTTGCTGTGAGCTATGAGCCCACAGCACTCTACCAGGGGCAACAAAGTAAGACTCTGTAACACCAAAAAAAGAAAAAAAAAAAAAAGAGAGAGAATATCTGGGCATCTACAAAATTCTGTAGCTATCATCATTTTTAAAGATGAAAGGCTGAGTGATTTCCCTCTAAATTCAAAAACTGACAAGGGTATCTTCTCTTATCACTTCTATTCAGGATTATATTGAAAATTCTATCCAGGTCAATTAGGTGAGGAAAAAAATAAATGGTACTCAACTTGGAAAAGAAAGAGAAAAATTACCTCTGTTTATATATGACATTATCTCACATATAGGCATTCTAAGAAATAGACAAAAGAACTATTAGAATTAATAAACTCCTTAAGCAAAGTGGCCAGATATAACATAAATATACAGAAACCAATTATA
Organism: Galagoides demidoff; assembly: GCA_963574575.1. Classification (NCBI taxonomy): domain Eukaryota; kingdom Metazoa; phylum Chordata; class Mammalia; order Primates; family Galagidae; genus Galagoides; species Galagoides demidoff. The sequence continues at coordinate 5,448 of CAUYQV010181535.1, forward strand.
TTTCTATATGTTAGCAATAAAAATCCAAAATTAAATTAAGCAAACAATTCCATTTACAATGGCATTGAAAAGAATAAAATATGTAAATATAAAATTAGCCAAATATATGCAAGACTTATGCACAGACAGAAATTAAAGAAGTCTTAAATAAGTGGTAGCACCTCTCACATCAATGGATTAAAAGAATAAGATGGCAATTATTCCCAAATTAATCTACAGATTCTTTGGCCTTCCCATAAAAATCCCAGGGATTTTTGTTGTTGTTGTAGAAATTGGCAACATAGTACAAATGAAATATATACTCAGAATATTGCAATTTTGAGAAAGAACAAAGTTGGAGAACTCACACTTCCTAATTTCAAGGCTTCCATTGAAACTATATTAATCAAGATAGTGTGATACTGGTATAAATTAGACCTACATCAATGGAATAGAATTGAGAATACTGAAATAAACTCATGGTTCTGGTCATCTGCTTTTCACAAGGGTGTCAAGACAATTCAATGAAGGAAAAAAGAGCCTTTTCAACACATGATGCTGGGACAACTGGGTAGATACATTTGAAAAAAATGAAACTGGATTTTTACTTCTTACCATATTTTTAAAAAACCTTCAAAATGTTCACAAGAGTTAAAAATATAAAACCCTTAGAAAAAATGTGGGACTAAGTATCTGTGATTTCGACTAGAAAATATTTTGATATATATGACACCTAAAGCCCAAGAGACACAGGACAAAAAAAATAGATGTAATAAAATTCACTAAAATTTTTAAAGAAGTTTGTTCTTCAGAGGGTTCCATTAAGGAGGTGAAATCAAAAAAGTAGGAGGAAATATTGACAAATCAACTGATTTACCCAAATCTTTACAAAAGGTAGACAAAGGAAATATATAGATATTTCTCTCCTGTCTACCAATGATCAATATACATAGAAAAAGTTGTTCATTTTCATTAGCCATTGTATAAAATGGCTAAACTACACCCAGTGGTTGGCAGAGATGTGGAGAATTTGGAATATCTATACATAGCTGGTAGGATAATTAAAAAGTGAGGCCACTTTGGCAAACATTTTTGAAATTCCTAATATGTCAATATGGAGTTACCACATGACACAGCAATCTCATTTCAAAACTGACCTCAACAATCCAGGATAATTTCACCATTTTAAGATTCTTAATTTAATCACATTGGGAAAATACCCACGTAAGGTAACATATTCTCAGGTTCCTGTGATTGGGATGTGGAAACATTTTTAGGGGACTGTGATTCTATCTACTATGGTCTACCATTTGGCCCTAAGATTCCTATCTGTTCCACACGCAAAATGCATTCATTCTACCCCCAAGATCCCCAAAAAGTCTCAACCCATTACAGCATAAACTTAAATCCAAAATGTTAGGTAAATGTAAATGTATGTAAATTTAACTAAATTTAAAGTTTCCTTATATGAGTCCAAAATCTCATTTAAATCACATCAGCTCAGAAATCCCAAATCTCATCATTAAATCATCTAAACTAGGGATATAAATTCCTACGTATGCTCTCTCCTAGGGCAAAATTCTTCTCCATCTGAGGACTTGGGAAACAGAAACTAAGTTATAAGCTCCCAAAATGCCATGATGAGATAGATGTAGGATAATAGGTACAGATACTCAAAAGGAAGAACATGGAACAAGGGGTCATCAGCTCTGAGTAATTTTTAATTCCAGCTGGGAAATCATTACATTTCAAGGTCTGGGAATAAGGCTCTTTGGTTCTTGGCTCCATCCTCTGGGGTCAAGCCTCCATTTTTGGAGTCATTCTGATTTTTTGAGAGTAGTGCATTTTTGAAGTTAAGTAGTTTTGTCAGTTTGTTTTCTGTCTAGAGAACTTTGGGGATCTGGCAGCCATCTTTCATTTTTTCCTCTCTGTCCTTTCCAAGCTGGCGGTGTTCCTGCTGATACAAAATTTTCAAGAACTTTGTGGACCTTTCATGTATGTTTACATATTGACTCTAGCAGACAAAATCTTTCTCTAAATATTTCTCCTGGATAATGCCATCTCTATTCCTGTTTCTATTTAGATATCTGCTGAGAGATACTTGAGCCAAATGCCTAATCTCTTTAACCCTCTAAGTAACTGAATATTGTGAATGTGATCCAAAGAAACATTAGCAAAAAGTTTTTTAGCCATACATTTTTGTTCTTGCCAGAGAATACTTCCCTGACAGTGAAAAACCTAACTTTAGCACCTTTGAAATCTGAATAGATATGAACTTCCCAAATTATCAAGTCCTCATTTCTTATTAGTTCTTTATTCCATCTCATATCTTACTACAAGCAAACAAGAAGAAATCATTATGCATCTTCACTACTTTGAAAATTTCTTTCATTAAATATCCACATTCATTGCTTTTAAGTTCTGCTTTTCATATAGCTATAAGGACACAATTCATCTAAGTTTACGCAGGTGTATATAATAAGGATCCCCTTTCTTCATAGGATGCCACAGCAAGAACGCCTTCACCAGTTGCCAGCCTCTTCAATTTTAGACTTCCCAGATGCCAGAACTGTGAGCTAAATCCATTTCTAAATCACTCAGTCTTTGATATTCTGCAACACAAAACAAACTAAGAAAGGAAGCCACAGGATGTGAGATAAGCTATTGTTCCCACCTGGAGGTTCTGAGATATCGCTGTAACTTCCCTATAAATTCTTTCATTTGTGCTTAAGGTAGTTTGATTACAATTCTTTCACACACTATGAAAAGAGGATTGACTTGGAAAGTATTATTCTAAAAGCTTTAATCTTTCTCCCATGCTGCTCTGATAAACTTCTACTTTGTCTCCTTTTCCTTCTTTTCCAATCAATACATACTTTTTTCTAAATATTTTATACTACAAATATGATACATTTTTCAAGAGTTGCTTAAAATTGAGGAAAATTACTCAGATTACATTTTACTTCAGTTTTACAAATTTCAGTACCATTACTTAAAGAAACTTGACTTTAGAAAAATTCATTATTCATTATTTCTGCACTTCTTTCTTTAATGAAATAAGATGACATGTAGTTATGCCTCGTAAGATCTATTCCAACTAGTTGAATCTATGACATCTACATGTATTAATGATAAGGCAGTCAGGGAGTTATTTAATAAGCTCTTGCAAAAATCTACTTAAAAGCTAATGACAAACTGAGCTATGGTCACGGAATAAGGGATAGAGCTGAAGAGTAGAATCCAAAGCATAAAAGAGTCTCAGTTTTACTGTACAGGAAAAATTATCCAGCAAAAGATTATATTCTCCAACTTATCCTACCCTGTAGATAGGATAGTTATATCTAATGTGACGTTATGGAAATCTACTGGGTATCACCTTTTTCTCCTTGCCACTTTTTTTGTCATCCAGCCTGGAACATGGACTTGAGGCTGGAGTGTTAGCATATATCTGTAACTAAGAAGTAACAATAAAGATGATGCCCATGTAGTTTGAGTGTTTTATCACAACAAATTATAAAAACCAATCAAATATATTTTTCCCATTAATTAGAAGAGAAAATTGCCTCCTAAGTAATTAATTTTAAATCAATAATATTTTCAATAAGGGTATGCTCCTACTATACCCAAATGGAAGGTGACAATACATATTTTTTAAGACCTACAACTTTATGGTCAAACTGCCTGATGTAATATTTTTCAAAATAATATATATGGGATTTCTGTATTACAATTCACTTGTACTTCTTATGAACATTATTTAAATTGTTTTGGAGCCCTCTTCCAGACCCTCTGAATCTATATATTTGGACTGTCCATTTTTTACCAGAAGTCCCAGGTGATTCTCATGTACATTTAAATTTGAGAACCACAGATTGAGTTAAAAAAACAAGTTCTTACTTAGCTTAAAAATATTGAACAATTTTATTTTCTCATCAGCAAAAATGTTAAGATAATTTGAATAAATTATGTAGCATGATTTGATGACTTATGTACATGAAATACACTTTCTCTACCTTTGGTTATAGAATGTTGCAGTGAGATGTTGACAGTGGTAGTTAATAGACAAGATCAATTAGTAGAACAGTAGAACTGCTGGTAGAGCAGTAAATCAGTAGAAAAATAGTAATGAATATATTGTTCAAAATATTGACAGACCTTTAAAATGAAAGTAACACATAATGTATTCTTTTTTATTTTACTTTTTTATAAATTCCAGAATATTATGGGGGCACACACATTTTGGCTACATAGTTTGTTTGTGTATACTTTAAGTCAAAGATGCAAAAGATATGAGATCACCAGTGTTTTTAATGGCTGAGTAGTGCTCCATGGTATACCTATATCACATTATATTAATCTACTGGGAACACTGGATATTGCATGTTGAAAACTGAACAAGACCCACACCTCTCATCACTCACGAAAATTAATTCACAATGGATAACAGACTTAAACCTAAGGCATGAAACCAGAAGAATTCCAGAAGAAGAAGGGAGAAAAACTCCCATAGATATTAGCTTATGCAAAGAATTTATGAAGAGGACCCTAAAGATAATCTCAAAAACAGATTGGGCCTGATTAAATTAAAAGGCTTCTACACAGCCAAGGAAACAATTAATAGAGCAAAGAGTCAACCTACAAAGTGGAAGAAAATATTTGCTTGCTATACATCCAATAAAAGGCTAAGTACCAGAATATACAAGGAACTCCAGCAAATCAACACACACACAAAAATCAAACAACCCCATCAAAAAAGTGGACATAAGATAAGAACAGAAGCTTTCCAAAAGAAGGTAGACTAATAACCAATAAACGTTTGAATACTCAGTGTTTTCAAGGCCTAATGGTTGTTAGTGAATTGATAGGTTCTCTGTATGTACCTCATCATCAATAATTTTATATAGAAATAGCTAATCATTGTGGTGGGTGCCAGTAGTCCCAGTGACTAGGGAGGCTGAGGCAAGAGAATTGCTTGAGCTCAAGACTTGGAGGTTGCTGTGAACTATGATTTCATAGCACTCTTCTGGGTGACAAAATGAGACTCTGTCTCATAAAAAATAAATAATAATCATATATAGACTAATGGAGGATCCAGCCTATAGTGGTGGAAATAACCAGGCCTTAATTTCTTGATGTAGCAGACACTGCCAGTTGTCAGCTCAAAATCCATTTTCTAGTTTTATTTGATAGAAACAATTACCCAGCTAAAAATTATGTTTTCCAATCTACCCTGCAAATAGGATAGATAATTATAGCCAATGTAACATTATTGATATCTGCTGGGTGCTACATTTTTCTCATCACCTCCTTTGTCATCCTGCCTGGAACATGAACTGGAAGCTGGACTGGTAGTATATCATTTGCTACTAAGAAGCAATGATAAAGGTGACATCAGTCTTAAAGAGTAGCAGAATGGAAAACATATTTTATGACACCTGCTGTACTAGTCCTGACAGCTGTCTACATTTCCTGGTAAGCAAGAAAAATAACTTCATATTTAGTTAAATCACTTTACTAGGACCCTCATCGTTGACCGCCAGCCTACATTAACTACCTCTTTAATTTTCATAGATAACACAAGCACCACATGTACCTATCAGTACAGTATGCCTACATCCTTATGTTGACCACTTCTGTATGTTGACCAGCTTGCAACAGTCCCTTGCATGGTCAACTTACAGAGGTTCTACTGTATTTGGATTACCATTACTTGTTCTTAAATACAATCTGTAACTAATACAATTGGGAACGTTTTAAAAATAGACTTTATCGTTATAGCAAGGTTTTCTTTAGTTGTTTTCAAATTACATTAGAAATATCTTCATCAGACTTTGCCCAAGAGAGTGCACTTGGTTTTATGGGTTTTGCAGATAGCATATTAGACTCCCTTTATCTGAACCACATACCTAGGAAAGATAAAATAAAACCATAATATGTAAATACTCGTGGTATTTCCATTTTTCTCTAATTCTTTATAATATTGCTATCATTAATTTCACTTATCTACAGCTATGATTACACTCAATATGTTGTTTGCTATTATTATATTAAACAATCATCTGCTAGATAAATTGAAAATAATAAAAATGGTATATGTTATTTTACCTTCATTTATTCTTTCTCTAATGGTCATTTCAGATTTCCAAACTTTCTTATTTCCCCTCTCTCTGAAGAATTTTTTTTTTTAACATTTATTGCAAGAAAGATCTATTGGTAGCACATTCCCTTGGTTTTTGTTTGGGAAAATTCTTATTTCCCCTTTACTTTCTAAGAAGAACCTCTCTAAGTCCATAATTCTAACTTGGAGTTTTCTTATTTCAACACAAACTTCAATTTCCCCTTGCTTACAGGGTTTCTGAAGGGGAGTCCAATATAATTCTTACCCTCATTCTTCTATAGGTAGGATAATACATGAATATTTTTCTGGATTCTTTCAAGGTTTATTCTTTGTCTTTGGCTGGCTGCATTTTGAATATGATATGGTAGAGCTTTGTATATGTATTTTGCCTTGTGTTTCTGAGCTTCATAAATGCATAGTTTGATGTCTGCTATTAATTTTGGAAAACTGTTGGTCGTTATTACTTTAAGCATAACTTTACATCTTTTTTGTCTTTTCTTTCTTGTATTTCTATTATATGGACCCCATAACATTTGAAATTGTCCCACAATTCTTGTATATTCTTTTACTTTTTCAATTAAATGTTTCCTGCAGCATTTCAGTTTGGGTGGATTGTACTGACAAATCTTTGAGTTCACCAATTTTTTCTACAATGATATCTGCTCTATGAGCCAGATAGGCATTCTTAATTCACATTACAGTGTTTTTAATTGTTAGCATTTCCTTTTAACTATTTCTTAGAATTTTCAATTTCTGCTTATAATAGCCACCTGTTCATACAGGCGGTCTACTTTTAATTTTGGAGTTTTAGCATATTAACCATGGGTTTTAAAATTTCAGTCTACTAATGCCAACATCTCTGATGTAACTAAGCCTGGTTCTTATGCCTTCTTCAGCTTTTCAGACTGTTTTTCCTTCCTTTTACCATTTGTTGAAAGCTGGAGATAATGTTTTGACTACTTGGTTAACACATCCTACAGATACTTCCACTGAAATGTTACTGCATTTTCTTTTATAGCTAATAATTATGGAACCCCCACAGTTGATTACCTCCCTACATTGACCACCTCCTTCAGTTGACATAATTTTCATAGACCCAATTTGTACCACATGTACTAAGGCCTAGTTTCTTATGTTGACCAGTTTGTGATAGTCCCATGGGTGGCCAAATTATAGAGGTTCTACTGCAATTTTTTGCAGGGTATCTTGAGAGTAAGTATATTCTTTCCCTAACCAATTATTTACCCATTATATTCTGCATGCAGTGACTACTCTTCCTTGATTTGATTATTTCTAAGATGACTGCCAAAAGCTCATTTTCAAAGTAAATCATCCTGTCTAAGCTTGTATTCAACTGTGTAAAAATAATGCTTTTCCTTCTTATTTATTTTACTTGTATAAAAATGGATTCATGTATTTTCATTTTATTCCGTGAATAATATGTTTGTACCCTTAATTATTTGATTCTCGAATTTCTCTACATTTTGTCTGAGGGAACTTCTTTAAGCTGATGTATATATCTGATTGACATCTATCTATAATTCTTGAAGAATTTCTTTTTTAAATTTTCTGGCACAATGAAATGCTTCAGTGTCACTTTATACTGTTCTTGCCTAATACTTGGAATCAGCTATTTCTTCAAGTCCTGGGTGTCTTTTAATTGTGAAGGGTATAGAGAAATGAAGATTAGGATGCCAGATGTTATCATTGTTACTAGAATATTATTTGTTCTACTCTCTCTAAATGTACAGAAATCAGGAATTTATTTGTGTGTGCTATCTATCTATCTATCTCCTATCTAACTATGACCTATATGGCAAAAAATATGAGCTAAAACACCTTTTGTGCAAGTGCAAAACTACAATGTTAATTCTATTCTTACCCCTTCCCATATTTGGAACTTCTTTCCTTAATAATGCAAAACCTGGTTCCCATTATCCTTAACATGATTATCTCTATACTCAATTCTAGATTATACAGAAAGGACTTTAAAACTATTCTACCAAAACACTGCAAAAAACTAGCCTACAAACTAGACTTAATATTTGTTTATATTTTATTTTTTCTTTAACCTGAAGTCATAAAATCAAAATACTCTGAACAAAAGTTACTTGAGTTAGTATTTTCTTCTATGTGGTTAGTTTATTAATTTTAAATATATACATTGTTTTATTTCTGTTATTTTCTCCATTTAGTATTTTCCTCATTCTGTTATTAAATATGCAAACCTTAACATGATTCAAAAAATCAAATTATATACACAAGGCCAGAACCAAAGAGGTAGCAAATACTATGCTAGAAGACTTTTCACTCATTCCCACTCTCCTTCAAAACTGAATGGATTACATTATTTTGGTTTATTCTTTCGTGTTTCTTTTTGAAAAAATAAGGATGCTCAAATATACCTTCTTATTTTCCCACCTCTCTTCTACAAAAAGTGCCATTTTAGGTGTATTATGTTACTTTTGTGCTTTTATCCTCATTTAACAATGTCTACATGTTAGTCCATAGAGAGCTATCTCATTCCCCTTTACAGCTGATTGTATTCCAGTGTGTGAACATGAAAGTTTGTTCAAGCACTCTCATGCCGTTTAGATTGTTGCCAACATTTCTACTTTCTGAAACTTAGAGATAATTTCAATATAACCTGATATTTGATCAAGTTTTGTAAATGTTCCAGGTGCCATTGAGGGAAATGTATGTTTTCTATTATCAGAGTGTAAACACTAATGTATACTCATTAAATGTATCTTATTTTTGTGTACGTCCTTCTGAATCCTAAAATTTCCTCTCTCCCTGCTTCTCTTCACCATCTTACATAAGATGAACCTTACCTAATATATATCCATGTATTTCCTTTTGTGTAGGTGTCTGCCAGCATTTTAAATTTCCTCTTTTGCTTCTTTTTTTTTTTTTTCACAAGCTGATCTCCAAAAGGTAGAGATTTCCTTTCGCAATCTGATTTCCTCTCTTCCCTTATCTCCCTCAGAAGCGTTGCCTTTCCAAGATTGACACTTTTAGTTCCATTTGCTTGTAGGTTCCTTCCCAATGGAATGTTATCTGATCTGTAAGGATTTGTCTTTAGTAATTTTGCACTTAGAGTGGTTTTTCTCTTCTGTGGGCTGATTTTAGTTCTTTTCTCTTTCACACATTTCCTGGGCCCACCTAGTCCTCTATAAAGGTTTAGAGTAGGAAGTCTAGAAATAGCTCTCCTTTTCTACATAGAGGTAACCAGCAGTTTCTTTTACTTTCTCCTATCTGTATCCAAGGCATGATATTTAGAAGGTATGCAGACAGATTCAGAGTCAGGGAGCTGTTATTTCCTCACCTAACAACCCCAAAGGACTATTATCAAAATTAATGACTTTACTTTTGGAAATACTGTTAGACCTTTTGGTAATAATTCGACCTCAAAACAATTGCAGCAAATTCTGGTCTCTGGGATTAATATGTTATCCTTTTCTAGAAGGAAACATGATTTGTGAGTACTTAAAGAGAGATAAGAATATAGATCATTTGAAATCATTTTAAGTTCATTAAAATAAAAGAATAAAAGCAAACTGGATATAAGAGACACAAGATCACCATTCTGTATTCTATTACCTTGAATGATTATCTGGTTGGTAGGTAGGCAATTTTTGTAGAACTTAGACCATCACATTAGTGATAAGTTTCAAGGTCCAAGCCATATTTATTAGAACTTTATATTGAGCTCAAGCAGCTTAATTCATAATAAGCTCCTTTCCACAAAGGTTGAAATAAAACAAAATCAATAAAGGCTCAAAATGATCTTATGTTTTTCCTGACAATTTCTCTTCAAGTCAATAAAGAGTGCAAAAGTGATTAATAATGAGAAAGTCTTACCACAAGTTCCCTTAAATTCATGTAAAATATTGTCCTGAAGAATTCAGACATAAAGTCTGTCAAAGAAAGACTCTGGTACAAAAACCAGATACAATGTGTTATAAAATGATAGGTACACAGTTGTTTCATTGTTTGTTGTTCTACTGAAGGACAAATGATCTATCTTTATGTTTAGGTCATCATGGTTATACAATTTATTAGATTAAACAGGTTTATCTAGATAGTTCTGTACAGTAGACTTTGAAAGAATTGGCAAAATGTCTTCCTCTATTGCCTTCAGCACAGGACATTGCTATTTGATTTCTCTCCATAACCTCTCCACAGCTTTAAGGAATTGCCCAAGTTACTGTGTTTGCTTTTTTATAGAATCTAGGGCTTCTTTTTTCCTGACTAGCATGATGACACAGTGAGCCCTGCTAGCTAACCACGTGTCCAGGTTATGGAGAAACAAAAATTAGAGAATTAGACAATTTATCTGAATTGGCCAAGTGATCCAAATGAAACTATGTAAATGAATCATTATAAAGTTAACACAAGTGAATGTATAAACTTACTAGAGACTGTTTTTATCTGTAAAAGTCTGAAATATTTCCAGTTACTGAGTCTGGTTGTACCTAAGGAAACATGAGAATTTTTGGATTATAAGAATTAAATTTTTCTACATATCTTAGTGTACTTGCAAGCCTTTTATATAATAATATTTTAAGGGTGGTAGGATTTAATGCCACAATACCAACATTCTATTTTCATAAAATGTTATTTAGTTGCACAAGTCCCCTCTTACTATCATTCCACCTTCAGTAATAACAATTAAATGAAAAATTAGAAAAGCAGTTTTTCTTTGCACCAATATAACATGAATAGATTTGAGATCACAAGTTTGTAGGTTTTGTTGTTGAGGTCCCAACAGGAAACAGATGGCACCCTCAAATAGGTACTTCCCAGGAGTTTAATGGAAGCATTGTTTACAAAGCTGTTGAAAGTGTTTAGGGAAACCAATAAGGGATGCTAATGTTCCCAGAGTCTATTAAAAACCATTATCATCACTAGATTCGACTATGCAAGGGGAAGTCACCGCTATTGAAATCCCAAGCAGGACTTTAGCATCGAGTTTCTGCCAGACAGGAGCTTTGGCTTTTAAAAGAGGAATTACAACTACTTCCAAGTCCTATCCCAGCAGGGAAAAAGGTGGAGGAACACCCTGATCATTGTCCTCCTCTTGGATGTCCTACTGGAATCTCCCCCTTGGCCATTGGGAGCTGACTGATGCTTTCCCTTTGGTCAGCCTACAAGGCACAAATAGGATAGGGACCAGTAGAGAATAGGTCTAGAACAACACAATGGAGAATAATCAGCACAGTAAGAAATGAGAAGAAAGTTTCTTTTATAGCTAAATCTGTTTCCCATAAACAATATATTATGAATTTTTTAAATGTATGTTTTAATATCCAACAGGAATCAGTTGGATCCCCTTTCTCCCGATAGCTATGAGACCTTGAAAAAGCTAACTTAATCCTGCTTAATCATCATGAAAATATGGAGAGTGGTACCTATAAAATAGAATGTCAAATTGGCACTTTCTGTTTTATTGAAGCCCCAGAGCTTAAGAATGCAACAACACGAAATAAATTTTGGGGCTTAGAAGAAAGGAAATTAAAAGAAAGATAGTAATTAACTAGTACAATTGTCAGCTGGCATTTGCCTGGGTTTGGGGATACTAAAAGCTGACTTTTTATTTTATATGGCGCATTTATGGGATTCTCAGAGGTTCCTCTTGAGTATCAATGTTCTCTTCCTTCATGCCTGCCTACCAAAACAAAACAAAATAAAACAAAAATTGACTGATTTTACAACCATTTGTAGGTACTCAGAATGTCTACATTGGTGCTAAAGTATGTCAAAAAGGCATGAAAACAAAAGGAAAGAACAAGTTTCGACGAGAAGAAATCAACAGTAAAACAAAGCAAACAAACAAAATACAACCAACCAGTCTAAAAACAACAAAGACAATCTACTTTTTTTTCTTTCAGAGTTCTTTACAATTAGAAAACATCTCTAACTGTTATGTCATCTCTGTTCAATTCTGCTTTCCACATTTTCAGTAATTTTCCAGGTGAAGAGCCACTAAGATGATGGCAAGCTTTCTCTTTGACATAAATATAAAAACAAAAAAAGAGCAATAAATCTTCAGCGACTGATGCAATTGAAATCATATTGAACTTCAGTGGATATTTAATGTCACCTGGGCTTATTACTGAAGCTGAAGGGGTGCAGGATCCTTGGAGTAACATCTTTCAGCATCAGTAAACCCATCAATAGTCTGCTTGATGGCTCTACTTTTCTGATGTTTTGCTGAATTTTTTTTTTTTTACAAATTCAGAATTTCTTCCCATCCCGAATCATTGTATAACTACTATCCCTAGATGTTCACACATTAGACTGTGGTTAACACAGAAACACAGGAATTATTTCATTACATGTCTGACAGAATGATGTGACATGATAGTTACTAGAATGGTAACATAGGTTGTGTGCGGTGGCTCACGCTAGTAATCCTAGCACTCTGGGAGGCCGAGGTGGGTGGATTGTCCTGAGCTCACAGGTTCAAAATTAGCCTGAGCCAGAGAGAGACCTCATTTATAAAAACAGCCAGGCATTGTGGTGAGCACCTATAGTTCCAGCTACTTGGGAGGCTGAGGCAAGAGAATCGCTTGCACTCAAGAATTTGAGGTTGCTGTGAGCTACTTTTGTGTCCATGTAGGAAACTGCCAGTGGGCTGCAGATGGTCAGAAGAGAACCACACCTGGCTGGTTAGAACAGGCTTACAGCTCCAGGCTGGTGATTAGATGTGTCCCCAAGTCCCTGCCACTCTCCTTCCCCTGGCCCAATCCCTGCCCATTCTCCCAGACTCCTAACAGAACTCAGAGCACAGTTACAGCCCCTGACATGCTGGGGTAGGCTCTATTCCTCCTTCTCTAACCTCCTCCCCTTGGGTGTGCCATCAGAGGGATTTTCCATCCAGGGCAAACTCTAGTGCAATCCAAAGTCTCACTTGACCCCTCTAGTGACTCTTAGCAGGAAGTCAAGGTAGGAAGGCCCGAGGGCAAACTCGCCCTCAGGGCACAAGGACAAACTCGCCCTCAGGGTGTTGGGGGCATCCGCCCTCAGGGCACAAGGGCAAACTTGCCCTCAAGGTGTTAGGGACATCCGCCCTCGGGGGGGCGCAAGGGCAAGCTCACCCTCCCTGCTCTCACCTGGCACTCACCTGGGACCAGTTTCAACCCATATGCAAATCTCCTAGAAACAAGTTTCACTCCCAAAGCACACAGGTTGTGGGGGGAAAGAGGGCTTACAAAAGGCAGGCGGAAGCTGGAAATGGTTAAATGCCCAAGAGCAGCTGCCCAGTCTCCCTAGACACCACAGGGTCCCAGGCCATTTTCAAAATCCTGCAAGCTTTGCATACTTTATCTGTGATGGTGCCCAGACACTAGGGAGATGTTCAGGCCAGGTTTATTGAAAGGGGAGGTTTTCAATCTTGGCCTATCTCTTATTCTTACTACATACCTACGTGCAGAAAACACACTTAACACTGGCCACACCACTCAGCGTACCTGGGCATTTTTCTGCAGCAAATGACTTCAGTTGCTTTATCAGACGACTGACAACATTTTCCTTTGGAGATATGATGCCACAGTACTCTACCAAGGGTGATGAAGTGCAACTCTGTCTCACAAAATAAAAAAGAATGGTAATATAAAAGCCTTTATTCTAATCATAGGAATTGCATTTTAATTTATATTTCTGATGCTGATGAAAAACTATCATTGATCATCTTTTAATGTTCTCTGCCTTGTCACTAAGCTTTCTAGAAAATTGCAGCTGTTGCACTCACATTTTACCTCTGGCATTTTGTACATCTCTCAGCCCAGAGCAATTGAGTAATAATGACATACCATGAAGGACAGTGACATAGTTATTGGCAGTATCTGAAGTATTGGACAAAAGGAAGCTCTCAACTCCTGAGATTTATACAATTCCTTCCACAGTGTAAACATTTGATTTAGACTCTTGTCACTAAATTGAAAATCTCTGTCAATAATTGAATCAAAAAGTCAATGACAAAAGAGCCAACTTAGTAAGCAAATGACTTATTCTAGTCTAATGACACTAACAGTTCCTTGTAATCAGCTAGGAAGTGGATAGGATGAAGAAGGAAACTCAAATATTCAGTTTTAAAAGTTAGAACTAGGCTTACATATCTAGACTTCACTCGAATGCACTAGCAGTCCATGTGCCTGCTAATTACCACATGGACACATACTGTGTAGCTTTAGGTTAATATTGAGTGAATTCAAAAGATAGATGTAACTGATACTTGATTTTGAGAAATAAGGATTGTTTAGTAGATCATATTTTATAAAGATGCTTAAGTGCATTTCTACTCACATGAGCACTTCTGAATTTTGAAATTTCCATTTCCCAATCAAGATATGGACTCTAATTTCCTCTTCTTCATTGTAGACTGTCTTAATGACTTGGATGGTCAATAAATTTAAGTAGAAGTAAAGGCTGGTGAACTTGTATAGGTACTTCATTTGACAACATTGACTGAGCTTCCACCTGACCACACCCATGATGCCTTGTAAATGCACCATTTTGGAGATCCAGCCCATGAAAGGCATGTGATGACTGTGGTTCAAACCATATCTTACTGCAACTACATGGAAAACCAGAAGCAAGAACCACTCAGCTGATTCCAGTCAACCCAAAGAGCCATGAGAAACAATGGAGTTCTTGTTTTAAGTTGCTAAATATTGGAGTGGTTTTTACATGGCAATAAGTAACTGAAACCTGTAGTTGGGGAATTATTAAATTTTTTCTATTTTTTAACACAGTTTGTGCCTTGGTGATATTTACCTTCTTTTTTTTTTTTTTTTTTTGAGACAGAGCCTCAAGCTGTCCCCCTGGGACATCACAGCTCACAGCAACTTCCAACTCCTGGGCTCAAGTGAGTCTCCTGCCTCAGCCTCCCAAGTAGCTGGAACCACAGGCACCTGCCACAACACCCAGCTATTTTTTTTGGTTGCAGCCGGCATTGTTGTTTGGTAGGCCTGGGGTGGATTCAAACCTGCCACCTTGGGTGTATGTGGCTGGCACCTTAGCCACTTGAGTCACAGGTGCCAAGCCGATATTTACCATCTTTTATTTATTTATTTATTTATTTTATTTATTTACCATCTTAATAGCACATTCTAGTGGTACTTCATATACACTGGAGGGCATTAATTTTTGTTGATTTTTCTAATATAGACTCCTCTTTCAGATTCCATTTTTTCTTTTGTTTCTCATTATAATATTTTAAACAATACATATGAAAGAAATATATTTTCATTCAGCTCTTTTGGTCTGAGGTGGGATTTGGAGGATTGTTGCTTATATAACTATTTTCAAGGGGAGAGGGAGGACAGGGGAGGAGGGAGGATGAGTGGAGGGAAGATACTCAGTGGGACCACACCTACACCTATGTCTTACAAGGGTACATGTGAAATTTACTAAGTATAGAATATAAATGTCTTGACACAATAACTAAGAAAATGCTGTGAAGGCTATGTTAACAAATTTGATGAAAATATTTTGAATTGTATACAAACCCAGCACATTGTACCCCATGGTTACATTAATGTACATAGTTATGATTTAATTTTAAAAAAGTACAAACACACACAAAAAAATAAAAGTTATAATTTTCTTTAAAATTGCTTGTATTTTTAAAATTATTTTTAGCCTACACTGATGGCAGACTTTTTCTAGATATTATCTCTGTAAAATGTAGTAATGAAAGGGAGCTTAACAACAAGGGAATCTTTTTTTGGCATTTTAAATATAAATAATAACTTAACATTCATTTTTCATTTTTTTAGAGATGGGGGTCTTGTTATATTGCCCAGGCTGAACTGCAGTGGCTATTCACAGGCACAATACCACTACTGATTTTTAAAGGCAATTATCTATCATAATTTGATAGATATGTCCATTATTTCTTTTCAAGAAATACTGAAAATGTTTTAAACTTCATTTTTATCAAGGTAACAACATTAATGTTTCTCTGAATGTGATTCACACACACATTTCAGTAAATATTATATAATTTATACTCTCTTTAGGAATCTATGATAAAAAGAATAAACGATTATTTCCTTATTCATTTCAACAATGAAAATTAAACTTTACTTTCTTTTTATTTATTTATTTATTATTTTTATTTTTTGCAGTTTTTGGCTGGGGCTGGGTTTGAACCCATCACTTCCAGCATATGGGGCTGGTACCCTACTCCTGTGAGCCACAGATGCCACCCAAAACTTTACTTTCTTGATACATAAAAATAGTGCTTTATTTACATTTAATGTGGATTTTTTGTACTTTTGTGATTAACAGTAAGGTTGAATATTTATTTTTATTATCTCTTAACCCTTTTGTATGTTTTGTGTTTGTGGGAGTTTTCATTAAATACCAACACTGATTTCAAAGTATTTTCCAATTTTTTGCAGTTTATACATATACGTACATATATAAAAACTGATAACTTAGAGAGGCACAAGGAAAATTATAAGCTTTCTACCCAAGAATAATATGGCCCTCTAATATATAAAGGCTAGGCTAAATGACATTCTGATTCGCTTTGCTTCTCTATGCTTCCACTTAATGAGGAGTACAAGGGACAGTGTCTTTTTGAAATAGTTGGAAGATGAAAGAGAGATGGGGACCATTTTGTAGTATGCACTCATTTTCTCTCAGTTATTCCATTTGCTGCTGTGAAGACTTTAGCAAATATGATGAAAGCCCCTAATCAGTTTACTTTAAGTCAACCGAAAGGGAGAAAATCCTACATGGACCTTACTTTATCAGTTGGAAGTCCTTAGAAGTTTGGAATGAGGACTTCTCTGAAGGGAGAGATCCCCTCATCCCAACAATGGGCTCCAGCATGTTCTTGGGGTTGTGATCTTTGCCTACTGGCTTGTCATCTTTCCTTCTTTATTGCGTGACTTATGGACTTTGAACTTGCTTAGCTAACCCTCATAATGGCATAAGTTGATTCCTTTTAAAAATTCCTATTTCTAAGTATAGGCATTTAACTATATATCCTACTGAATCTTCTAGTCTGGATGAATCCTGAATAATATAGAATTTGGTACTAGAAATTGTTCAGAACAGAATCTTAAGGATATCATATCTGAATATTTTCTTGGTTTCTAGTATTGGTTCCCTTTCTTATTAGATTTAAATGTAAACTATCCCATTTACAGTGGTAGAGTAGGCACAGGTATTCTATGGCATAAAATGATAGAGAGTTACCTAAATTATTGCCTTTGAATACCTTTTATTGAGTGCCTATAGACAATGAGACTCTAGGTATTTTCTACCAAAGAATATTTTCATCAGAATAAAGTGTATATATTGTTGGTTAGTTTGTATTGTTCTGGACTAAATAAGCTCAGGGCTTCACATTCACAGCTCTACTTTTAAATACATGGCCTGAAAGTATCTATAACCTCCTTGAGGCATAAATAATTCTCAGCTCACATCTATGAACTCATGGAAAGTTCCTTACAGTTGACTGAGAAAGAAAAACTGAACTCTGGTTCTGCATGAAAGGGAGGCCTTAAGCAAAAGTGAACAGCTATAGCTCTGAAGCATCGCTCTGGGACAGCCCTGAAAGGCAATGGTGAATGATCATCTTCCCAGTAATATATGTAGTTTTCATTTTGTCTAAAGGAGAGATGGTCAAAAGTATGAGTCCACATTGATTTATGATTATGATTCAGGCTGCTATAAAAATTCCATAAACTGATTGGTTATAAGTAACATGAATTTATTTCTCCCACTTCCAGAGACTGGAAACTCCAAGATCAAGATGCTGTCAGATTCAGCATCTGATGAGAACCCATTTCCTGGTTCACAGAGATGATGTCTTCTTGCTGTGTCCTCACAGGGTGGAAAAAGTGAATGAGGTCCCTTGATATATATATTTTTTTCTTTTTTTGCAATTTATGGCTGGGGCTGGGTTTGAACCCACCACCACCAGCATATGGGACTGGCATCCTACTCCTTTGAGCCACAGGAGCTGCCCACCTTGTTATATTTTTGAAAGAAAAAGTAACTGTGTCCAAATACTATGAAAGTTTATGAGTTGAGGAAACATTACCTCTGTAGGCCATAATCATTCAACAGTGCAAATATTTGGGTTAAAGAAAGAAGAAATTGATGACCTATAAAATCATCACGAATGCAATAGATTTCAAATGTATGTTTATTTTTGTACTTATTTAAGAAAAAAAGATGAAAATATTTACAAATAGAAAATTAAATATGAAAGTTCATATTTACTGGGTATAGGAAAGGAAATCATATGATAGAAAAAGAAAAACATATTTTTTTACTTAACTAGCACACTTCTATAATACTTTCATTCTTTTAATTTTGGCTGTTTTTACCAACTTCGATAGCCAGTAAATTTTATATATTATTTCTATTCTTCTGAATATTAAAACAAATCTTTGTTCTCTCAGAGTTAAAATTTTAAAAAAATGTTGAGATATGGAACAGTTTCTTTTATCTTTACACCATATAATTGGTAATATCATCTAATGCTAAGAATCCTGCAAAATTTGGGGAAAACTGTATCACTTTTTTATGTACAAGGTATAAATTCTTAGGATACTTCAAACTTTCTTGTGCAGTAACTAGTCTTAAATATGTATTCAATCAATAATATGTGAGTGTATTAATCCATTTTAATCTCAATATCCTTTAGCGGGTCATATTATGAGCTTTATAATATGAAAAAACAAATTGCCTTTCATTAAGTGTTTGTTAAGAGTAAAACTATTATTCTTCCTACACAAGGTATTATGAAAGGTTTTGGAATGAAAGGAAATCAAATACCCATTAGAATGAAGCGGCTCTCTCTGCTGTAAAAACTGTGTTTTTCATTATTATTGATTTTATTTTTATTCACTTTTTTTGTGGTCCTATTTGGGACTATTTTAATTTTAAAAAAATCTTCTTTATTTCTTGTCATTTTATTATCCTATGTACTCAGTAATTGTAATTCTTCCTAATCATCAAGATGTCTACCATAAGACTTTTAGTTCTCTTATGCTTTTTAGTAAAAGAATTTGGGGATTTTGAAATGTTTTAAATTTCTGCCAATAGGGTCTACTAGGATATTCCCTTTTTATCAATATATAAGTTTTATTATAATCAAAAATTCCAGGAGAGCATATAAAGTTTTTCAGGTGTTTCTATTTTCAACTTGGTTCCACTGAGAACTCTACTCTTCACAATCTTCTTCTCTATATGGTTCAAGGTTAGATGCAGTCACACTGAAGTTGGACAAAATTTGGAAAGCAGAAATGAAGGGTCAGCCATTAAACTCTGCAGATATCATTGTTCAGAGTTAGTGAAGGAAAGATCAAGAGAGCAGACAGGTTCCAGTTTGCCTTTACTCTTCTCTGCTCCAAACCCCATTTTCCTTATAACTGGGGCCTTGTTCACTATAGAGCATCTTTGCATCCCTGCATTACTTCTAGCCCTGCACTTTTTAGCCATGAAGTCACATGAGTCAGCATATTGGGGAATGCTTTTAATGCTTAATAATGCTCTTAAATACTATCTTATATTTAGAATATTTCCTACTGTGTCCATATTTTTGACATTATTTTTAATTTTCAGTATTTATTGCATTTAGTGAGCTTTTTCGTTTTACCTTTTCTATTTTTGTTTTGCTTTATTTTAGAATTCCTGTGCCTCCCTTGAGAAGGAATCAAGCTCCTTAGTGATTCCTGCATTGAGGTAATGACATTTTTCTAGTCCACTCTTCACATTATGCCACCCTTTAAGAATTTAGATTCCTCATGGATGGAGCTGGAGAATGTTCTTCTGAGCAAAGTATCACAAGAATGGAGGAAAAAGTATCCAATGTACACACCCCTATTATGAAACTAATTTATACCTTTTATATGAAAGCTATAATCTAAAAACCACCTAAGGATATGGGGAAGGGGGAGGGAGGGGGGAATGGGTGGAGGGAGGAGGATTCAAGGGTTCACTTCTGTGGTTCATTTTACAAGGGTACAAGTGAATCTTTCTATGAGCAGAATATGAACGTTTTAACACAATAACTAAGAAAATTAGATGAAGGCTGTGTTAACTAGTTTGATGGAAGTGTTTCAGATTGTTTGTGAAAACACCACACTGTACCCCAGAAGTGCATTAATGTACACAGTTACCATTCAATAAAAAAAACAAAAAACAAAAAACAAACAAAAAAACCCCAGTACATTATACTCCATGATTACATGAATGTACACAGCTATGATTTAATAATAAAAATATAAATAAATAAATATATGCTTATAAAACATTTATCCAAATATCTGGATTATATAATAATGGATACCAAGTAATATTCATGACTCTATTACCACTATCATCAGTATTATTATTATTTTTATTTTTTTATTACCATTATCATCAGTATTATTTATGTAATTTTCATAGTTTGCCTTTCTAGTTTACCTTCAAATTTCCAGAAGCTATCACACTTCCCTCTCCAGATTTACTGAAAATATTTATTTAAAGATGACAACCTACGTGTAAATGTCAAAGCAAACCCATTACACAGAAGTAACATTAAAGTCAATGACAAGCTGTTGAGAGGAAACTTTAACAGTCAAAGCTCAAATACCTACGTCTACAGATAATATGTATTACAGGTATACATAAGACAGAAAATAGTGAGCATTGTTTTCTCTATAAGAAAAAAAAATTCAAAAAATTGCACAGGTTTTTATTATGTCATCCTTACAAATCTACCCACCACTCACTGTGTAGCTCTTTACCAACTGGTTTTCAATAAAAAAGTATTAACAGAAAGAGATGAAACAAAACCAAGAAAATACCTGGCTGGCTTCTCTCGTGTGGTGTAATCGTGTTCAAATCAACCCATCAATCTATTCATTCTCTCAAGCCTAAAAATGCTCTTTGTGTGGCCTTCTTATTACTTTCCTTATTCTTATCTTTCCTCAAGGTATAGCTCTCTCTGATTGCCCATTTGTTGTCTGGTCAGGCCATTGCTGGAAAACTGTGTCAGTATTTGCCTATGCCAGTCACAGACGCAGGGACGTTATGAAGGCCAAGTGCCCGACAAAGAGAGAGCTACCGGGGGCACAGCTTCCTCCTGCCCCTCACGGCTCACAAACGGCGTGGAAAACGCTCTTCACGTTATGAAAAAACAGCGGCTACAGAGCCACTAGCTCCAGGAAAATAACTCTAAGACCCAGGCTTGGTTTTTTAAAGACATTTTGACCTCTATTTAAAAAAAAAAAAATTGCAGACAGCATGAGCACAAGACAGACAGGCATTTTAAAATCTCAAGTCAATTATTTCAGATGAAAAAAGGACTCTTTTGAGAAGAGCAGCTGCTGGCTTAAGGCGCTATAGGGCCTGCCAAATTGTAATATAGCCCTAAATGCTCCCTAGTAATTATTATTTTTCTCATATGACTGCATAGCTGTCATGGAAGGAGATAACTTTTAAAATTTTATCTTTCTTCTTCCAAGAACTTGTGATGTATCGACAGAACTCACCAGGACTTCCTTTCCAGCAACTTCCCCACCATCACGCTCACAGTTAGATGGGGCCAAAGGGCCCCAGGGACACTCCCAGCTCCTTTTCCCCTTGTGGTAAGCATCTAGAAGTCATATATTGAGATGGAAAAAACAGAAGGTCAAAGCAGACTGGCCCCCCAACACAGGACTTGAGAGGAGCTGCTCTGGAGATCAGAAAGCCCCACAGTTGACTTTGCATGAACACAAAAAATACAGTTTTGGTTGTATTGTTGCACCGAGACGTCAGTGTTGACATGTTATCAGAGCTGTGTTCAGAGAGTCCTGACAAGACAGCCCCTTAACACAGTTCCTAGTACGGAGCAGGTGGTTAATATGCAGTTTCTTTTTTTTTTTTGAGATGGAGCCTCAAGCTATCCCCCTGGGTAGAGTGCCATGGCATCACAGCTCACAGCAACCTCCAACTCCTGGGCTCAAGCGAGTCTCCTGCCTCCGCTTCCCAAGTAGCTGGGACCACAGGCGTCCACCACAACGCCCGGCCATTTTTTGGTTGCAGCCATCATTGTTGTTTGGCGGGCCCAGGCTGGGGATTCGAACCCGCCACCTTAGGTGTACGTGGCTGGTGCCTTAGCTGATTGAGCCACAGGCGCCGAGCCAATATGCAGTTTCTTAAAGAACAAATGTGCAGAGCTGAGAACACCATTTACCAGGGACACCTAAGTTTAGACATGAATTTCAAAGGGAACAAATGTGGTAATCTTGGCCAGGCACAGGGGCTCATGCCTGCAATCCCAGCACTCTGGGAGGCTGGGGCAGGAGGGTCTCTTGAAGCTAGGAGCTCAAGACCACCTGAGAAAGAGTGGCACACTGTCTCTACTAAAAATAGAAAAATTCACCAGGTGTAGTGGTGCACACTTATATTCCTAGCTCCTCAAGAGGCTGAGGCAGAAAGATCGCTTGAGCCCAGGAGTTTGAGGTTGCTGTGAGCCAGGCTGTTGCCATGGCACTCTAGCCCAGGTGACAGAGCAAGACTCTGTCTTATAAACCAAACAGAACAAAACCAAACAAACAAAGACCACATGGTAAGCCTGATTTATTTTAAAAAGCAGTTTCTGCATCTACATGTACAGACTCTGGATCAATTTGCCAAACAGCTCAGGAATACCCAGCACAGTTCTATACTGCTGACGGGGTACAGAATAGGTCATATTTCTGTAGAAAGATTATTGCCACCAAACAGCAGCCCGTATATGTCAGGTTCACGGAGAACGGGGAGAATAATCTAGTTGGAAAGGAACATATCTGTAACTCTTACTCAGTTCTTATCCATCTTCTGCCTTTTCTCTAAATTGCTTATTTTGACATAGTTTGAGCTACTTTGTGGGAGAGAGAGGATGAGATGATACTTTCACTAACGGCAGTTGTCAGCCTGGTCGTAGAAGACAGAGATCCAGACTCTTGCCTCAGGTCTGCTGGTGAGTCCCTGCATGACTTTGATCCCTGATTAGAATTTCTCTTATTTCCATTTGCCCTCTGATAACCTTAATGCAAGTTCATGGCAAGGTTTAAGTAGCACCATCCATGTAAAGAACCCAGCAGAGTGCTTGCTATACGTGGGCACCCAACAGATGCTGGTTTCACTTCCGCATTCACTTTCTATGTTTCTACCCATTTCCTTCCAGTGTCGTGGAGGTTTTGTTCATTTCTTTGTTTCAAACTGAAGAACAAAAACGATGAATGCTAAATGATCGTAAACACCTATCAGTATGAAATACCCACACCCCTTGAAGTTCGGTTATGACTAGGAATGTGGAATTGATGGCATGATTGGACAAAAAATCAAAATAATGCTAAACGGGCAAAGTTGGGGCTGGGGAAGGAGAGGAGGGAGCTTGGAGAAGGGTCAGCAACGACAGCAGGTGGTAAAGGACGCAAAGTGGGCTGCAAAGAGCCACAGCTGAACAGACCTTACAAATGTCAGCGTCTCACAGGCTCATTGTTGTCCAGAGTTTCCTGGATTTTAATTAATTCAGATACATTTAAAACAAATTTAGCACAAGTGGTGGTACACTGTTTTGCTCAGCGGAATTCAAAAGGATCCAGACTTTCTATAGCAGCCCAAGTTTCTCACTGTTTGTCTGTGCTCTTGAGAGCATGTCTTTCAGGGGTGGGTCATAAAGGAGATGGGAGTGGTATTTCCAAATCTTTTCTTATGTCTCAGCCAACACACTCAATACGCAGGAAGAGCAAATATCTCCCACCGTACTTCTTCAGCTGGGTCCTGCTCTAGCCGCTATTTCTTAATATGTTCTTGAATACCTCTAAATTCTGAATTTATTTTACTCCCTGATTATGACCCCGGACTCTCTTGGCTAACGTTCTTTGGTTCTCCTCACGTCTCTCTACGCCTCATTCTCACCCTGCCTTGACTTTGTAGATCCCAATTAATACCCCAGCCCCATCCTTCCCAGAGGACAGCAGCAACCAGGACAATCGGGAGGCAGAAAAGGGCAGCAGAATCACTTAAAAAACGTGGCTAAGTACCATTAGAAAAGGCACCTTCTTTGTGACCAGCCAAAACTCTAAAGTAACTACCATGGCAAACATTTATTTGAAAAATAATTTATATTAACCAAAGTTTAAAAAATGAAAATTCTATTCGCATCTGAAGGTCAGAGTTGTAAAGACTGAGAAAATGAGTTAACGCAGAAATACATTTGAAAGGAATTTGGAATCGTTTCTTTTTCTTCCCTCTCTGACTTATGAATGTACTAAAGTTCTGTATGTTAAGAGAAAATATTTATATAAAAGATGATCCTTCATCCCCGCAGAGTACAGGGAATTAGGCCCGGTGGGAAAAATCTCTCAAAAGTTTGAGAGAAATAGCAAAAACACAGCCCTGATATGGCATCCCTAACCCCCAATAGACATACCCTAAACGTAGACTTTAGGCTGAATTCCAAAGAAAAATATTTTAATCTCAGCATGGTGCTAGTTGAGTTACACTAACCCATGCCTCTTTGCTTTTTCTCTCCATTAATATACCTACGATACGACAAAAACTCAGTCTCAGGCTATTATCTGTCTCCATGTGCAAGTCGCCAGGTTTTAAATCCCTACTCAAAATCTTCCCCTTTCATAAAGCCTTCCTAACTCTTGGGCAAAACTGACTTCCATTTCTTTCAGATTTCTAAGTCTGTCATTTCCAAGGTAGCATGTGCTAAAGCTCACACTGCCTTGTATTTGGTGATGTTAATGTCTGTGGCCTCCAGGTGAACTGACAAGGCCTGGAACCCAACTTCCTTCCTTACGCCCTCACAGGGCAAAGTCCCTGACTCTGTAACCTAGTCATCAGTAAATGTTTGTTGAATTAAATTTAAAATATAAAAAAAGATGAGGGGTAATCTGACATAGTTTCTTCCCGCTCATATTTCTGTTAGGAAAGTTAATGATCCAAGTCTAACCTTGTGCCAAGGGAAAAGCAAGTTGAGACAATTAATCACAAATCCAAATTTCTTTCTTTTTTGTTTTTTTTGAACAGAGCCTCAAGATGTCCCCCTGGGTAGAGTGCTGTGGCATCACAGCTCACAGCAACCACCAACTCCTGGGATCAAGTGAGTCTTCTGCCTCTGCCTCCCAAGTAGCTGGGACCACAGGCGCCTGTCACAAAAAGCCCAGCTATTTTTGGTTGCAGCTGTCATTGTTGTTTGGCAGGCCTGGGCTGGATTCGAACC
>CAUYQV010181536.1:0-32314 GCA_963574575.1 Galagoides demidoff
ATTCCCCTACATTTCTTTTTAATTTTTTTGTAATCCTTTTTTTTTTTTTTTTTTTTTTTTGCTCCAACTGATATTCTCACCTAAGGCAGCTGTAATGTTAAACACTTACAATTGGTTGTTTTCAGTAAATGCCCCAGGAAAAGGCTGTTTGCACTGAATAATCTGAGTCAGGTAGAATAAAATACAAGCCCTCTAAATAGGCTGTTTCCAGAGAGCTGCTAGATTGATCAAACTGGAAAATTATTTGGGAATAGTTCTTTGGGGGAGGTCTAAATCCATTCTTTCACCCTCCACTGCCCTAATTGTAAGTTTATTGCTTCTCAAAGCTACCATACAATTGGGGCAATGGGGATGGGTTTAGGGGAAGTTAAAATCCCTCAAAGCTCCTATTCTTACTGAGTGGCAGCAATTCTTCATGCATACATGCTCCTTGGATTGTTCCAAACCTTTGATTAATTTCCAGAGTTCTCAATAAGTAGATTTTGACAACTTTACTTTAATGTTCTCATTGCTTTTATGAGTGAGCAAATTTTTAGAACTCTTTATGCTTCACTATTCTGGAATTTCTTCACAGTTATTCTTAAAAGAAGAATCCAAGTGACTGCATTTGATTTAACCATAGTTATGCTTATGCCCCCATTTTGGTCCCAATCCAGTTGGTCCAATGTGTATTCAAAGCCCTAACAAAGGAAGTGATTCATGAGGACCCAGACCATTCTCTGACAGAATAGTACCACTTCTCATTGGATTCAGAAAGGACTAAGTTGTAAATAGAAAGCTCAGTGACTTCTAATGATTTTATGATGGGGGAATTGCCAAAGACTGCCTAATATCAGACCTACCCACTCTCAGGGGCAAAAATGTTCTTCACCAAATGTAGGTACAGATAGCAAGATTTTCAACACTATAATCATTCGATTATCAATTCTGTGCCTGTGTTTCTAATAAGAAAATCATCAAATATCTGGGGGAAAGAAAAAGAAACTTTTAGGGATTTTAGCATCTTTTGAAGAGAAAGAATATATATTGTTCTGCTAAGGTAAAAAGGTAGACTCTGAGGAGCTATTAATTTGAATTATTCTGGGCCCTTTTTAACTAAAAATGTGAATACTAGGAATCCTGTTTGTGGGTCAACTTTAAAGTTTGTCTAATACTTAACATTTGGGAATTTTAGGTTTTAGCTAATGTAAAAATTGATTTCATGTATTTATAGAAACCGCAAATTTCTTAAAGAATAGCTAGCATTTTTTAAAAGTGGAGCAGAAAGTATAAATGATCAGAATAACTTTGGGCAGAAGAGGGAGTGAGAAAAAAGTGGGAGCATTTACATTTTTAAAAAAATTAGTAAAAGAGTCAGAGCTATTGGAATGTGTGACAAAGACCTGAATGGCCAGAAAGGATTATAAATCACTGTACACAGATCGCTGTCACTGAAGAATCACTGATTGGGAAAATATAAAAATTTCTGAAATAGAAAGCCAAATAATATACTTTAAAATTAGGAAAATCTATACCAGTTTCTTAAAGAGGAAAGCATAGAAAAATAGAGTACCATTAATGCCTTATTTTTAAAATAGGAAATAGCAAGAAAGGAATAGATTCAATTCAGACTGTAGTATTCAGAGGTGAGATAAAGGACCATAATAGCAGGGAGAGACCGTCAGAGGTATGTGATGCCCAAAGCATGAGGGGCTAAGTGGCTAGGACACTTGATTACCCTTTTCTGACTTCTGATCCAGGATCTATTACAGTGCTCTAACTATAGAACTCATTTAAAGGTTGAAGAAATACAGCTGTTGGAATTATTTGGAATAAGAGCATCGGCATGCAAGTACAGTGCCATTTACTGAGAAGTGTATTATGTTCCTTAAAGCCTTGAAATTAAAACAGGTCCACTGAAAGATAGAAGTTTTTCAGCCCAGATGGCTTTTCCTTCTCCTTGCACCTGCCATCCTCTTCAAGTTGCGAAGAACCTGTTCTCTTGTCTTTTCACTGGGTCATATTTTTAAATATGTTTGGTCTTTATTTATGGATTGTGTTTTTTCCTTTTGCTTTCTACTTCTTTAATCCCTTTAAAAATTTTACATATATTTGATTTGTCATCTCTGTCATATTATGATAGTTTTATCAAAAGTCCTTATGGTTCTAATCCTTTAGTTTTGTTTTTGTTAGCTTTTGTTTGTTTGTTTTGGGACAGAGTCTCACTCTGTCACCCTGGGTAGAGTGGCCTGTTATCACAGCTCACGGCAACCTCAAACTCCTGGACTTAAGTAATCCTCTTGCCTCAGCCTCCCAAGTAGTGGGGACTACAAGCACCCACCACAGTGCCTGGGTAGTTTTTCTATTTTTAGTAGAGGTGGGATCTCCCTGTAGCTCAGGCTGGTCTCAGACTCCTGAGCTCAAGTGGTCCCCCAGTCTTGACCTCCCACAGTGCTAGGATTACAGGTGTCAGCCACTATGCTGTCCTTGTTTTGTTTGCTAGCTTTTGATTATGGCAGGTAGTGTTAACCCCCAGTCTCAATTCAAGCACCACTCTGAGAGTCCGAACATCGCTGCAAAGGCAGGAGGAATTTTAATCATTCAAGCTCAGAGCCTAGGCTGCTCTTTAAGAAAAACCGGGAATAGCCCTTACAGACTATCCAGAAAGTCCCTTTATACCTCTCCCTCTTCCCTCCCATTAGACCATCCCACCCCATCTTTGGTGGGGTCCTTTTACCCCCCTTATTGGTAGGTAAACCATGTCTGTCCTAAACTGACAGGTACAGGGTGGTCGTGTTCAGGGTTGATTGGCTCAGGGATGAGTCTTCTTTGTCTCAGGTGAGCAAATGAGAAGGAAGGGATAAAGATCACAAGTGGGGTGAATGCAGAGTAGAGTGATGAGTGCAAAAAGGGGAGGAGGTCAGGATGAGGGCTGAGTGCACAAGGGGGCTAGTGGGACAAAGGGGAGGGGGTCAGGATGTGAGCTGTAACACTTAGGTATGATAAGGTCCTTGGTATGTGGAGGCCTGTTGTTCTGAATAAACAACAAAAGGAGGTAGTTTGACTTGTGACTTGAGTTAATTAGTTTGGCTCCCACATTAGGACTTCTTTTGTGCATGTGCATGTAAATCCCATGTTGTGTGGTTAACTGAAGTACCCTTCCTGGGTGAATTTCACATTCTCTTCTCACATAATCCAGGGGTTCCACCGGGGCATACAGTTTCTCTTACTCTGTCAGCTGGTGACAGGGGAGATTCTGTTTTTGTTTTTTGTTTTTTTCTGTTTGAGCAGTATATTACTTAAATCCAGAAAGAATGTAAGTTCAGAGCTTTGATTTATCAGGAAATCTGCATTTAACTTTTTCCCATGGAAAGCCAAGATGCAGAAATAAGCTCCCTATATCTCTTCCCTGGCCTGGTGGGTAGAGATTATTTGTCCTCTTTACACTGGAGTTCCATTCTTCAAGGGCCCAGCTTCACGTCATAGGGTTGGGCTTCCCTAGCTTACTAGGCTGTAGGACTCATTTCCTATTTCACAGCATTAAGATCCTAACTAAGAACTGCTAAAAGTACAGGAATCTCTAGGACTGGTGGAGGGTCAGCTCACTTGCCTGGCACTTTGGTTCTCAAAATCAATTTTGTTATGTTTCTGTCACTTGGGGGTTTGCTTTGCTTTCATGCAATCTCAGCCACACCAACAAATTGTCTTAGTCCTGACTGCAATAACAAAATACCACAGATTGGGTGGCTTAAACAATAGACAATAATTTTTCAATAATTGGAGACTGGGCAGCCCAAGCCCAAGGTGCCAGCATATTCGGTATCTGAAGGGCTTCTTCCTGGCTTCCCGAGACCCATTTTTGTTGTTGTTATTTTTGTTTGTTTGGGGTTTTTGCTGTCTCTTCACATGGGGGAGAGAAAGTAAACTCTAATCTCTTCCTCTTCTTATAGGGGCACAAATTCCACCAGGGTCCTCTACCCTCATGTATCTGAACCTAATTATCCTCCAAAAGCACTCATCTTCAAATACCATCACACTAAGTATCAGGAATGGAACATATGAATGTGCTAGGCACAAATTACATCATATTTTATATGCTATCTCCAGACATACTAGCTGAGTATGAATTATAAATTTCTGGGTTGTTACTGTTTTCTTCTCATGCCAGTGGGGAACAGATTTGCAGAGTGTCTTTAGGCTGAACTGGAGATTCCAAAAGTATCTCCATCTTTTGGCAAGATTGAGGGAGGACCCTAATCTTCCTCATCATTTGATGATTTATTTGTATTTTTAAATCACATACTAAAAATGTTCAGCAAAGTTATAGGATATAAGATCAACATACAAAAATCAATTGTATTTTTATGTGCCACCAATGAAGAATTGAAAAAATGAAATTAAGAAAATGATTTCATTTACAATAGCATCAAAAAGAACAAAATGCTTAGGAATACATTTACCTGAAGAAGTGTAAACCTCATAAACTAAAAGCTACAGAACATTATTAAAATAAATTTTAAAAGATCTAAAGAAATGGAGAGAAAACCCAGGTTCATGGATCAAGATTTGATATTATTAAGATGGTAACTCTTCCCCAAACTGACCTATAGATTCAATGGAATTCTTATCAAAATCTTAGCTGCTACTTTTTGATAATTAATAAGCTCATTCTAAAATTCATGTAGAAATTTAAGGACCTAGAATTGCCAAAACAGTCTTATAAAAGAAGAACAAAGTTAGACAATTCACTTAACCAATTTCATAACTTACTATAAAACTACAGTATTTAAGATAATGTATTTAAGATATCCTACTGAATAAGGATAGACATATAAGTCAGGTGGGGCCTGTAGCTCAGTGGGTAGGGTGCCAGTCACATACACCAAGGCTGGCAGGCTCGAATCCAGCCCAGGCCAGCTAAAGCACAATGACAACTGCCAGAGAAAAATAGCTGGGTGTTGTGGCGGGCTGGGAGGCGAGCCTCCACCTACTTGGGAGGCTGTGGCAAGAGAATCACTTAAAATCAAGAGTTTGAAGTTGCTGTGAGTTGTGATGCCACAGCACTCTATCCAGGGCAATAGCTTGACACTCTGTCTCAGAAAAAAAAAAAAAAAGTTCAATGAAATAGAATTGCAAGCCCATAAAGAAGCCTCTGTATTTATGATTAATTGATTTTCAATAAGAATTCCAAGAAAATTCAATTGGCAAAGGTTAGACTTTTCATGTAGGGTATCTGCATACAGAAGAATGTAATTGGATCTCTTTTTTACATCATACGCAAAAATTAACTCAAAATGGATTATAGACCTAAAATTAAGCACTGAAATTTTAAAACTGTTAGAAGAAAGCATGGCAGTAAGTCTGCATGACTTTGGGTCAGGCAATGGTGTCTTCGATTTATTGCCAAAAGCACATAGAGCAAAAGAAAACACAGATTCATGTTGGCCATGTTGGGTTAGGGGAAGAACAAAATAGGGAATGATTGCTAAAGGATGCTGGGTTTCTTAAGGCTGATGAAATGTTCTGGAATTAGGTAGTGGTGGTGTTTGCACAAGTTTATGAATATGTTTTAAAAATCATTGAATTATAACACATTAAAAGAGCAAACTTTATGGTATATAAAGTAAATATCTGAAAAGTTCTTTTAAAAAAATCACATTTATAAGACTGTATATTTAGAAAATAAAAGTGAGTAAAAACAACAGCCAAAATTCCCACACCCTAGAAACAATTTAATGAATTTCCTTCTAGCATTTTATTATGTGTATATTTTACTATTTACGATCAGCATATACTTTGGACTTTGTATTCTGATACTTTTTTATTTTACATTAATTCTAAATTTTTTTTCAGTTTTCTTCCTACTCTTTCTTTTTTCAGATATTTCCAAATTTATTTCTACTCACTTGTGTGTGTATTTAGTTCTGTCTATTATTTCACATATGTAGACTAATGTATCCACCACCATAGTCAAGAAACTAAATGAGTTCATCACCTGTTGCTCTGTTAAAATTATACCCACCTATGACCTACCATCCCTCATCCCTAGCAAACACTAATGGGTCTTCCATTTCTAAATTCTGTCATTTGAAAAATATTATATAAATGTGCTTTCTAGTCTTGATAACTATCCTTGACAATAACCACTTAATTTCCACAGTGGTTATACCACATTTTACTTAACATTTGCTATATTTCCACTTTTTTGCTACTATAAAAATACAGTGATAAGTATCTTTGTGCATATAGTTTTTCTCAGCAGATGGATTATTTCCTTAGAGTAGTTTTTAGAAAGTGTTAATGCTATGTCAAAATTTATGAACATTTCCTGATCCACAATGAATGTCAAATTTCCCTTAGCAAGAGTCTCTGTTTTATCCTTTAGGATGAAACACATTCTATTAACTACTGTATAACCAGGTAACTCACATTACCACTAACATGCACGGAGAATTTTCTACACACCTCACATGTGCAAATTCATCCCGACCTTGGAGAAACTGGCCACATGCAATTGAGTGGGTGACAGCAAGCATTTAATTGGTTATTAATTAATAACAGGTGAACTGCACAATTGATTACCCAAGCCTCAGTCTCTTCTTTAATTAATCACAGGCTCTTTATAAGAATCATGTTACGGAGGAACTCGCCACTTACAGAGCAAGGAAGGTATCAGGAATAGGAAAGGATGGCGGGGGTAAAGATAAGCATAGACAGAAAATAGGTGAGACTGTCATTTCAGAGCAAGGGCCTATTCCCTTAGGCCTGGGGATTTCACATCATGGCAGTGCCCTCTAAAGTTTCTTGTCTGAGCATTTAAACAATCAAAGTACAACCTTAATTCCTAGGCCTACACTTTTAAAAGGTTCTGTAATTTCTAAATGAACCAGCTTTCTTTGTGCCAGGACCCTCCAGACTTTGCAAGACACCTTTGGAAAACACCCTCTACTCCTAGCCAAGAGTTTTCTACAAGATTTCACAAAGAAGGTTTTGTTGTTGGCCCAGTGTTTCACCTGACCATCCATATCACATGGCAATCCACAGTCGTCTTTGAGTCTAAGAAAGGAGACATTTTCTCACTTATTTCAAAGCAGAATTGAGTCTAAGACCCCATGTTAGGTGGTCCACCAAAAACAAATGGTGGCGTCAAGTTGAACAACTGGCATCTTTTGCAACATGAGCTTTCTGGAAGAGAAGCTTAAGGCAAATCACCAACTGGCATAGCATTCTAATTTCTGACAGGTGTATTAATCACAGTGTTTCATTTCCACACACCCATATCCTCAATTCACTTTTGCATACATAATTGATGTGCTTATTTCATAGTTCACAATGGTGAAATTTCCAGGGTAGATTCAGTTAGAGTTTTGATTGGCTGAACTCTAAACTGGTTATATTCTTTCAGACTCAGTCTAAGAGGAGTCTACCTTTCTACCATAAATGTAAAGATGTTTGCTTTGTGTCACTATTTTATTTTTCTTGAGTTTGAAAGGTCTATGGGTCATAAATTCTTATCATCACAGCTTTTGGGGAAGATTCTTATAATTTATTTATTTTTATTTTTATTTTTTTTTTAGAGACAGAGTCTCATTTTGTCACCCTTGGTAGAGTGCTGTAGCATCACAGCTCACAGCAACCTCCAGCTCTTGGGCTTAGGTGATTCTCTTGCCTCAACCTCCCAAGTAGCTGGGACTACAGGAACCCGCCACAATGCCTGGCTATTTTTTTTTTTTATTAAATCATAACTGTGTACATTAATGCAATCGTGGGGTACAGTGTACTGTTTTTTTTTTATTGAATGGTAACTATGTACATTAATGCACTTCTGGGGTACAGTGTGGGGTTTTCACATGCAATCCGAAATACTTCCATCAAACTGATCAACACAGCCTTCATGTCATTTTCTCAGTTGAGTGCCCTGGTTTTATGTACAATTTGAAATATTTTCATGAAACTGGTTAACATAGCCTTCATAGCATTTTCTTAGTTATTGTGTTTAGGCATTTATATTCTACGCCTAGTAAATTTCACATGTACCATTGTAAGATGCACCATAGATGTAGTCCCACCAATTACCCTTCCTCTACCCATCCTCCCCACCTCCCTTTTCCCCTTCTTCTTGGGCTATAATTGGGTTATAGCTTTCATAAGAAAGCTATAAATTGGTTTCATAGTAAGGCTGAGTACATTGGATACTTTTTCTTCCATTCTTGAGATACTTCACTAGGAAGAATATGTTCCAGCTCCGTCTCCATCTTTCGTTAAGGCTGCATAATATTCCATGGTGTACATATACCACAATTTATTGATCCATTCATGGGTCAATGGGCACTTGGGCTTCTTCCATGACTTAGCAATTATGAATTGAATGCTTGGCTATTTTTTATTGCAGTTTTGCTGGAGCCAGGATCAAACTCATCACCCTCATTGTATGGGGCCGGCACCCTACTCACTGAGCCACAGGCGCCACCCATAATTTATTCATTAATACCTTTGAATGCAGGCTAATATAGTCTATCATTCTTTGTGTTTTCAGAATCTATCTTGATTCTGCATCTTTGAATACATTCAATTGAGATTCTTCTCTAGGATTCCCATTCTATACCTCTTTATTCCCATTCATTTCAAACATTTTTCTATCTGCAAATATAGAATCACTTCTAGTCTCTAATATCAAAATGGTAAATCATTACATAATATTAATGTTATTTTTCTAACACCTCAACTGAGTTTTTATTAATTTATTCTACAACTTATTTTTTTGAGTGGCTACTATGTTCCTTGCAGTTTGCTGAGCCAGTGGCAAAGAAAAAGAAATTGTATCCCCACGTTTGTCAATTTATAGTCTGACAGAGATGCCAGAATAGCATAAAAAGAATAAGATTAAAAAAAAAAAAAAGCAAAACTGTAACTGTCATAAATTCTCTGAAGGAAAAGTTTATGGGGCTGGCATAGGGCATAAGAGGAGACTATGACCTGGTTAGGGAACTCAAAGGAGGCTTCTTTAAGGAAGTGACACTGCCCTGGGACATGAAGGATAAATAGGACTTACATGCATGTATGTGGAAGAAGAGGTAAGAATGTCCCAGGCAGAGGGAACAGAGTGTGCAAGTTTTGTCATAGGAACTGAAAGTGTCCAAGCCCCTGAACAAAGGCCAGTGTGGCTGAGGTATGTGGAGGAAGGCAGTACAGAAAGAGGTAAGTTTGGTGAAGAAAGCAGTGGCCACATTAATATTCATCTTCATCCTAGGAGCAGTAACATTAATTTTAATTATTACTGTCGTAAAGGTGCAAATGTTGATAATATATAACCATTAGGATCATTATCTAAGCTTTTGATTTTGCAGTATCCAACAACAAATTTAAATTAAAAACCTCATATGTCCTAAAGTAGTTACAGGTGTTATATTTGCTGTCTGCATATGATTTTTCTTGCATTTGATATTGGAAGTATTATTCTCAAGTACTCAAGAATGTTTTTTGATTCTGTATTTGCCTTACCTAATCTTCTATCATAGTGATGCCTACCACAGTCCTTCCTGCTTATCTGATGTTCAGTAAGTGCTTACAGAATGGTAAGTGACAAAAAGAGTGAGTCTGAGGCCACTATGTGAAGAGGTCATTAAGAGAGCTATGCTCTGATATTCATCCACAAATTCATTTATGATATAACCAAAGCAAATGAAAATGAGGCTCTGAGCATTATTTCAAACTGAAATATCATTACTACTTCTTAAATAGACTTCTACATTCTAAACTGATTCCATCTCTTTTTACGTTCACTGCATTGCTGTTATCTGGTTGGGTGTTGACTGATGTAATCAGAGCAGACAGCATACTCATCTGTTTCCAAGATGTCTCTTGCCATAGGAATGTGAGCGTGTGAAACATCAAACAGCATTGCAATAGATCCCACACTCCTATATTTGAGATAATTGTTTCCCCAGAGTAGTGGGAGGCTTTATAATAACTTGGCTAAAACCTGTGAATCTAGTTAAGCTTATTTCATCCTGCAAACCTTTATGGAATGGTTTCTATGTGCAAGACACTGTCCCATGTGAGCCGAGAGATACTCAAAGATGAATGAGCTATACCGCTGGCCCTTTTGAGGAACTCACAATTCCATGCCCAAATATAACTTTAATTCAAAGCAGATGCGAGATTTGTTGTAGTAATTAAACACATGAAAACCTTTATGAGTGAATATGAAAGAACTCTGGCTGAAGATATGCTTGGCCTTAGTCTAAATCCACTTATATTTTGACAAAATTAGTTTATTCAACAGTATCTATTGAGTCTTAAGTTTTGTGTTTGGTCCTGGAAATAAGAAGGAGCTCATAGCCTCCTGATAGAAACATATAAATAGATAAAATGTGGCAACTATGATATCAGAGGCATGTGAAGGATTCTAAGGAAGCACAGAGGAGGAAGCTTGGAGCACAGGGTGGAGCTGAGACTCTTTTTCAGCAGAACTGGTAGAAATTGTGTCCTAAAGAATGAGTCAGCATGGAACAGTTTGGCAGAGGGAAGGACACTGAAAACTGCAGGAAAAGAGTGTGCAAAGACACAAAGAAGCAAAACTTTACCATGTTTGGGGAACAAGTAGTCATCTGGATTCCAGAAGAATAGTGTGTATAAAGGAGACGGAAGGAGGCGAGGCTAGAGAGTGTGCTTACAGGAAAATTCTAAGCTGCCTTATGGAATTTGGACATTATCTTATAGTGACGCTATGAATTGTAGGCAGTGGCACGATGTAGTCCACATTTTAGAGGATGCACAGAACAAAGGGGGCTGGAGGAATGAGATGAGACGGAGGCAAATGCACTGACCCTGCAGGAAGAGCTGAGGGAAGGGCCAGAGTGGCAGCATCAGCATTGCTGTCCACCTGTTTCACTATCCCACACCCACATAGGGGGAAATAGTGTGCTATAGTTTCTCTTTTTTTTATTTGTCATCATATTTTCTAGTGAAATGCAACATGTGTTAGATTCCCCAGAGATTTGGTCAGTGCAGTTAAATTAGACTGAATTAATTTTCTAAGTGAGTCAGGAATAAATTCAACTCATTGTGAACACATGAGATTTTTCACATGCAAAATGAGGATAATAATAACAAGACCTTCCTCACAGGGCTGGTCTGATGATGAAAGAGATGATGTCTATAGAGCACTTGACACTGTACAGGCACATGGCTGATACTCAGTGTGTTATTATCATGCATTCAGTGGACAGTTAATAAGCATCTGGTCCCAACCCTCAGATGCTGAGCCAGACAATAGGCACATAGCCACCCTGCTCTCCTCAGCCTCATAGTCCTTTGGGAGAAAGCACTATACAAAGAAATGATTAAAAGAATAGGACAAGTTCAAATAAAAGGTATGAAGAAGATGTTAGAGGTTATAGAAAAGAATATATTATCACTTCAATTCGAGTTGCAGCGAGGGGGAACAAAGGAGGAGGAGAAGGAAGGAGGGAGGAAGATGGGTGTGCTGCCAATTAAGGGCTCTATGTAAGGGCATTTGGCACACCTCTTGGGTGTGGGACATAACTACAAGTGGGACTCTACCTAACAAGTGAAAACATTGTAACCTTATTGTTTGTACCCTCAAATTAACCTGAAAAAAATTTTGAAAAGAATATATTTACCTCTGAGCAGAGGGACAAGGGACAAGAATTTTTAGGGAATGGGCCATTTGAGTCTAATCAAACAGGATACATGAGAAGGGTAGCCTAAGTTAGTGGCATAAAGTCTCCCTACCAAAAGTGTGTTCTCTGAAGCTACAACAACAAAATCAATAGTACTTGGGGTCTTGTAAGAAATACAGAATGTCAGGGCCCACACCAGACCTACATGGTCTGCATTTTAGCAAAATCCCCAGGTGACCTGTGTACATGTGCAAGCTTGAGAAACAGATACAAAGATATAGAACTAAAACTTAACACAAAGAGTACAGAAAGTACGTTAATTTGCTAAATAGAAATGACTCATTTTATTTATTTATTTATTTATTTTAGACAGAGTTTCACTTTGTCACTCTTGGTATAATGCCTCAGCATCATAGCTCACAGCAATCTCAAACCTTTGGCCCCAAGCAATCCTCTTGCTTCAGCATCCTGAGTAGCTGGGACTACAAGTGCCCACCACAACGACCAGCTATTTTTAGAGACAGGGGGTCTTGCTCTTGCTCAGGGTGGTCTTGAACTCCTGAGCTCATGCGATTTACCAACCTTGGCCTCCCAGAGTGCTAAGATTATAGGCATGAGCCACAGTGCCCCCACCAACTCATTTTTAAAAATCAAAACTTCACAGATGTAAAATTGGTATTTTTCCCTTCTGCAATAAAATTACTGAACCAAATGATACTGAAGTGAACCTGTATGCCTAAATAACTAGTGGATCAAAGAAGAAGTTGCAAGAGAAATTAGAAAATTATTTGAGATAAACGAAAATAAAACCCAGCATATCAAACTGATAGGATGCAGCTAAAGCAGTTCTTTCAAGGAAAATTTATAGTTATAAATGCCTATATTAAAAGAGAAGAAAGATCTCAAGTCAATAATTTAACCTCCCATGTTAAAACCCTAGAAAAAGAAGACTTAGAGTGAGCAGAAGGAAGGAAGTAATAAAGATTAGGGGAGAAATTAATCAATGGAGTTTAGAAAACACAAAGATTAATGAAACTGAAAGTTGTTTTTGTTTTTTTTTAAAGATTAACAAAATTGTCAAACCTTTAACTAAACTGACTAGGGAAAAGTAAAAAGAGAGGACTCAAATTACTAAAACCAGTGATGTTCAGCAACATGCAGTGTACATACCAGACACTCAATAAAAATGAATTTTAAAAAGCTGACAAGTCATGAAAGATACTATGATTATTCTTAAAATATTAGAGTTTGAAAACGGTTCTCTGGTAGCAGAAAGAAATGAAAACATTGAAGTGAAAGAATGAAAAAACTGTGGAACAGAATTGCTGGGGTGGATTTCAAAGGAATATTCGAGGATGCAGGTTCATATACACGAATTACTAGACTTCTTATTATTAAGATGGCATTACTTTCCAAATTGACTCTCTGATTCAACAGAATCTTTATCAAAATCCAGGCTGGATTTTTGTTTATAGAAATTGACAAATTCATCCCTAAAAGTCATGTGGAAATGAAAAAAAAAAACAGAATAGTCCAAATAATCATGAAAAAGAGCAAAGCTATAGAACTCATATTTTTCAATTTCCAAACTTATTACAAAGCTATAGTAATCAAGACAGTGAGATACTTGCCTAGAGATAGACATAGATTGATGGATAGAAATGAGAGTCCAGAAATAAGCCTTTACATTTATAGTTACTTGATTTTTCGCAAAGGAGTCAAGACAATTCAATAGACAAAATATAGACTTTTCAAGAAAGAGTTAAACTGAGCTCATAGGCATTGAGGGTAAAATAGAGGCAATTAGAAAGTGGGAAGGAAAAAAAAAAGAAAGTGGGAAGGGTAGAGAAGAGAAGAGGTTGGTTAATGGATACAAAATTACAGCTAGATTTAAATAAGTTCCAGCATTCTGTAGCACTGCAGGGTAAACATGGTTAGCTACAACTTACTGTATATTTCAGAAAGCTTAAAGAGAATACTTTGAATCTTACGACATAAAGAGATTGTAAATATTCAAGGTGATAAGTGTGCGAACTACTCTGTTTTGGTCATTACACATTGTATACATGTATTGAAATATCACTCAGTATCCCATATAAGCAGTTATTTATTATGTGTCAACTAAAAATATAAAAAAGATTTGGACAAATGGAAAAGGGGGTCACATACCTGCATTGAAAAGAAAAACAGTAGGGTATTGATTTTTTAAATTATTTTTGGATTTTAAATTTTTAATTAATTTTTTTAAAGAAAGGGTATTAGGACAGTTGGATATCCACACACAAAAGAATAAAGTTGGACCCTTTCCTCATACCTCATAATAGACTAAAACATAAGAGAAGAGCTAAATCTATAAAACTATTACAAGAAAACATAATATGGGAGGCTACCGCAAAAGAATCACTTAAGTCCTTGAGGTTGCTGTGAGCTGTGATGTCATAGTACTCTACTGAGGGCAACAAAGACTGTATCAAAAAAAAAAAAAAAAGAAAGAAAAGAAAATGTAATAATAAAACTTCATGACCTTAGGTAAGGTCATGGTTTCTTTGATAGGACATCAAAAACACAATTAACAAACTGAACTACATTAAAATTAAAAACTTTTGTGCATTAAAGGAAATCATTAAGAAAGTAAAAGAATAGTCTGGAGAATGAGAGAATATGTTGGCAAATATTTCATATATAAAATATATATAGTATATATATATAATACATATTAATATGTAGTACATGATAAGGGACTTGTCCAGATTCTATAAACAATGCTTACAACTTAATAATAAAAAGACAACCCAATCAAAACATTGGCAAAGGATTTATATATATATTTTTATATATATACACACACATAATATATAATTTATATATACACATACATACACAAATAGCCAATAAGTAAAGCAGCTCAACATCATTAGGGAAATACATGCCAAAACCACAGTAAGATACCACTTTCCCCCCTACTAGGATGGCTAAACTAAAAGAGAGATATAACAACAAGTGTTAGTGAGGAAGTAGAAAAATTGAATCCCCTATGCATTACTGGTGAGGATGTAAAATGGCACTGGTACAGCCACTTAGAAAAGGAGTTTGCCAATTCCTTAAAATAGATGAGTTACCATATGACCCAACATTCCATTCTTAGGTATATGAGGGCTGTCCAGAAAGTATCCATCCACGCAATATGAAAAATAGAGACATACATGGCTGGATACTTTCTGGACTGTTGTATAACCCAAGAGAATTAAAAACATACATTCACACAAATATTTTTGCATGAATGTTCATAGCATCATAATTCACCATAGCCAAAAAGTGGAAGCAACTCAAATGTCTATCAATTCATGAATGAATGTATAAAAAAATGTAATCCATACAATGGAATATTATTGAACAATATAAAAGGATGAAATACTGATGCATCATGATCAGTATTCTTGATACTATTATCATGGGTCAGTCTTAAAAATATTCTAAAGAACATTTTGAAGAATGATATGAAGAATCTAGTCACAAAAATTTACATAATCCAT
The DNA here is from genome assembly GCA_963574575.1 of Galagoides demidoff. Taxonomy (NCBI): domain Eukaryota; kingdom Metazoa; phylum Chordata; class Mammalia; order Primates; family Galagidae; genus Galagoides; species Galagoides demidoff. Next base: position 15,158 of record CAUYQV010181536.1, read on the forward strand.
TTATATAGAATCTCCAGAATAGACAAATCTATGGTGAAAAAGTAGCTTTGGGGAGATGGGGGAGGGGGGGAAATAGGCGAATGACTGTAAATGGGATTTGGGGGGTTGTTTTGGGTAATAAATATGTTCTAAGATTAATTGTGGTGATGGTTTGCCTGTGAATATGCTAAATACCATTAAATTATACACTTTAAATATGGTATGTGACTTACATCTCAATAAAGCTGTTTTCAAAAAATAGACTATATGAAATGTGTTCTTTAATTTGATGTCTGTGAACCTCTTGCCTAGAGCTACCACCTGGTATGGTAGCACTATGTGGCTCTTTAGATTTAAATTAAATTAATCAGAAATTCAGTTCCTCATTTTACCCACCGTATTTCAGATGCTCGGTAGACACGTGTGGCTAGTGGCTATCATATTGGAATGACTATTTTCATTCCTGTACAGATATGGACATTTCACCACAGAAAGTTCTTTTAGCACAAATCTAGCATACACATGGTAAAGCTTTCATTGGATCCATGAAAACGTGGAAGGCTTTCATAAGATTCTCTAAAAGATCTAGTACCAGTCTGACCACAGCATTCTCTACAACCAGTCAACTGCTACCTTTCAAGAATCTGGAGGAGTGATTTTTGTTAGCACTGCACTGTTTTTACCTGAGAAATAAAATAATTTCTAGAAATCTCATTATTTCTCCATTAATTAAAACAGAACACAAAAATGATTATTACCCAAAGCAGTAATAATTATGCCAGAACTGGCACTTGTGAAGCTCATAAGGACGTTGACCCACAAAGGAAAATGAAAGGAAATGTCACATTGAATTTGAATTGACATGAAAATAGGCATATTGATGAATGATAATGAATGGACACATTGGTAGAGAGGCTGGAACAATGTGGAAAATCTGAAGGATCTCTTTGACAGCATTCAGGAAGTGTAAGTGCCTCTGCACAGTCTTTGAAGCTCTGGGCCTCAGAATGAAGATAAATTCCAGAGAGAGTCCCTGAGAGAAAAGGTCATCAAAAATAATACATTATGGTGGCAACACAGATACTTATCTGAAACTGTTAAATTTCATCTGGCCTAGTGTGCTATCACCAGAGTGGCAGAAATAAAAAATTGAAATTCGCCACCACAGCTGTCCCTACTGCTGTTTGTTTCTAAAATATCAACACCTGGCACCCCACAGTTGTGCTCTCAAAATGAGGAGTTATTGCTTTGACTAAAAGGAGAAAGCATGGTAACAGCAAACACGTGTGACTGTGGTTGACAAATGGCTTGTGTCAAGTTCTCTGGAGATAAACATGTAAGCTCCCCCGGCCCCCAGGAAACTGCACAGATGGATCTTCTTGAGGATGCAATCTCCAGTCAAAGCCAGTCTTGGCTTAGGCCACAACTCTAGGGTTTACCTCTCAGGAATGCCCAGCCTGCATTAAGGATGACGACCTCCCACCTCCACCCAACTAAAATATACCACTAAGCAAGACCCCGGACCATTGGGTCAGATGCAAAGTCATTCAAGTGCTGGTGGGTCATGGACAAGATATCAGATGCCATCCACACTGTAGCCTCAGTAATTCCTAACAATGCTATTTGAAAGAGGAAAAATGCTTCCCCCCCACCCTTTGGCATAGTATTCAGTTATATTTTAATGTTTCCAACAAGCCTGCTTTCTTTTCCTTTCAAGTTCACCTTATTATTTGTTAATATGGCAGAATAGGTAAAAGACTGAACCATAAGTGGAGACTTAGGTGTGACCCCTAGCTCTGCTGGGCCACTTTCTTACTGTGTGATCTCTGGCACACTGCTCTACCACTCTGAGTTTCTTTTTCAAGAAAATAGCAATAGGGTGGCACCTGTGGCTCAAAAGAGTAGGGCACCAGCCCCATATACCTGGAGGTGGTAGGTTCAAACCCAGCCCTGGCCAAAAAAAAAAAAAAAAAGAACAATAGTAATAGCATTTGTTTTAAAGGGCAATGAGGAGTAAATAATGTAATTTAAGTACAATTCATAACAGTGCCTGTTTCAATGTTAGAGCTCAAGAATTGGCAGCTATTTAAAGCCCCAAACTTATGCTAATGGCTTTCCATATATTATCTCATTTAATCTTAATGTTAGTTGATAAAAATCACAAAAATTAATGAACTGGGGAAAATGCACTCTGAAATTGTTTTTGAAAGAAAAACTACATTAGTAGAGGAATAAATATCTTAATTTTTTAATGCCTCCTAAGTTTGGTGTCTAAGTTTTTGTTTGGAAGAAACAAACTTTTTCCATCAATTCTGTCCTTGTATCCTGTGTGATAAATTTAGCTCTAGATAAAATTGACTGGAGTCCTTTGATACTTAGCTTTTCACTATATAAACTGACCATTTTGCTCAATTCAAGGCCACTGGCCACAGGGCTGGGAAATGGTATCAATAAGTTGCAAAAGAAATGAACTCAGGAACAAGCAGAAATAAGTCAGAAGTAACTTTAGGAAACTTGTGGTTTGGGTGGCTTTTCAAAGTCAGCAAAGTATAAGATGAGGAAATAAGATGAAAAGATAAATACATTGCAGGATTCAGTTTATTTTTATTTATTTATTTGAGACAGAGTCTCACTGTGTTGCCCTTGGTAGAGTGCCATGGCATCACAGCTCACAGAAACCCCAAATTCTTGGGCTTAAGCAATTCTCTTGCCTCAGCCTCCCAAGTAGCTGGGACTACAGGCACTCACCACAATACCCAGCTATTTTTTGTTACAGTTGTCATTGTTGTTTAGTTGGCTTGGGTCAGATTCAAACCCGCCAGCCTCAGTGTACATGGCTGGTGCCATAACCACTGTGCAACGGGTGCTCAGCCAAGACTCAGTTTATTTTAAACAACAGATGTAATATAAATTTCTCTTGAAGGTCCCAATTAACCTAAAATTCATTTATTAGTAGCTAAGAATTAAGTGATATTTATTACTGACCTCCAATTAGGGTCATGTCCTTATAAGCAACAAAAAACTGAACAACTTAAGCCCAAAATGAATTTGTTCAGGGAAATTTGAGATCACATAGAATCAAAGCAACATGTGAAAAATAAGACCCAAAGGGACACAAACCAGAGTAGCACTAGGATCTGGAGAACCTGGTTGCAGGGCTGAATCCACAGCTTCTCCAGCTCAGTACTGTTTGCCCTTTGAATCCATGGGTTCCACAGCCACAGAATCAACCAACTGCAGCTAGAAAATATTCAGGAAAATAAAATACAAATAATAAACAACACAGCATAACCACTGTTTACATGGCATTTACATTGTGTTAAGTATTGTAAGTAATCTAGAGATGGTTTAAAATATAGGAGGGGAACATATGTAGGATACGTGGAAAAAATTATGCCATTTTACATCATGGACTTGAGCATCTAAAAATTTTAGCATCCATGAGAAATTCTAGAATCAATGCCCCCCTGACTCCCAGGGATTTTTGTGTGCAGTTTTTGTTGGTGTCGATGGTTTGTGTCCTTGTATGACTCTGCTCAAGATTTGAATTCCCAGAGGATGACTCTGAGTGCCCAAACTCAGGCCACTTGCTTCGCTCCTGACATCAAAAGACTGTGCATGTTGGGAGGACAGGAGATTAGATGCTCAGAAATACATGCAGGGTACAGTTACCAGTGGAAGGGTGAAGGATCCTGGGCCACAGAAATCACAGGCTTGCTTTTCTTTAAGGTGGTGACACAGTCTCTGGGGAGGACTGTCAAGGCTCAAGCATCTTTAGTTCAAGTACATCTTTTAGAAGGTGAGACCTAAGGACAGGGACCACATTCGCTCTGTGTGTCTTTAATCCCCTCTCCCACCACCTGTCTTCTTCTCTTGTGCCATAGACAAGAACTTGATAAGTACTTCTTTGCTTTAGAGTGAACCACTTCAACAAAACTCATTGGCCTATTGAACCACTGCTCAAGGAATGAGATTCTCATGGAATTTTAGAGGTAACAGTTAACAGATACTTCATGAACTGTTTGAAGTAATTACTGTGGACTTGGCCATGCCACCTAAGCCCATCACTTGTGTTAGTACGATCAATATCAATGCTAGGAGTCAAAGGCACATACATGTATTACAGCCAGATAACCCAAATTCAAGTTACCACCACTTGTGCACCTTCAGACAAATTAAACTCTAGATTTCAGATTCCTCTGTAAAAATGGGGCCAATATGCACTATTTTAAATTTTGTTGAGGAATAAATAATTTAATATATGAAGAATGCTTGAAGTACCCAGTTGATTACAATTTCAGTGGCTGTCATCACCACCATTATTACAAGGATCATGGAAACTTTCAACAATGTTGACATTTTGGTGAGGATGGGTTTGCTTTTTCCAGCTTTTGTACCCTTTAGGGGATGTAGCATAATGTGGGTTTTAACGTCAAGATTATGTTTAATAAGCTAACTGCATTCAGAGTTTGTGCTAAAGCTTTGTTTTCCCCCCACTTTTCTATTTGGCTCTTCCTCAAAAATGGCCTTTGCAGTTTTTACTTTCTTTGCGAATACAATACTTACTAGCAGAATCAGCTGAACTCAAGAATGGTCTACCTTTCTTTCTTTCTAAGAGTTTGAGTCTGCCTTTACAACAGCTACAGTGTAAATGCAGTGAATCGTGTTGTGATTATTCACTGCCCATTAATCAGTTTGCCTTCTTAAAAGGTGACAAATGATAGTTCTTTTTAAGTTTCAAAGAGGCTGGTTTAATCTGGGATTTCTGTTGCTTTGTTAGGGAAATGGAACAGCCAGAATTGTTTCTTGGCTTTTCCCTTGCTGCTCAGAGGTCATGGGAAAGTGGATGTGAAAGCTGAGAGTGATTCATCACTGCCTGATGAAATAGTGTGGCACCTAGACACATCCTTCTGACCAATGCACTCGTGTTCTCTGTCTGTGAAATGACCTGCTCAAAAATAAATGCAGTGGTGACTCTGGGCAGGATAGGTAGTATGTGGTCACTCCTGGGGTGACAGCTGTTTTCAACTGGCATGCTATAAGTGACAGAAGATAATTAGGCTCTTAATCCCGTTTTGTGTCTGCCACTGTGAACAGCATTCCCAGGGCCTTCCTTTTCCTTTCTTTGAGTTTTCACTTTTTTATGCATTAACAGTAAAGGCTAAAATAACTGCATAAATAAAACCTTATAGTCTGTATCAAAGAACAGCCTACTCCTAAGGAAGACATCTAAAACCGGCCCCGTGAGTATCTGTGTCCTGTGGAGTTTTATGCTCGGAGAATGTTCTGCACAGTGAATTTTATTGCACAGTAAATGTTCTTATTCTCTCAGAATTAGCGCATAATCTCTCAGGGACAGACTCAGGTTTCCTAACTAATGGTCAGCTTTTTGGTGACTTCTATTCTCTCTCCTTTTTCTGGTGGAGAGCCTTCCTTGACCCCCACAGAGAAAGAAGGAGACTGTCATCGTAGAGGGAGAAAGGTATCTGGAAGATGTGTCTAGCTGTGATGGCTGTATGTCTGCATGCCTCCAGTGAACAACCCCTTTCTCCTCTTTTCTTCCTTCCTTTTTCTCTTTCCTTCTTTCCTTCTGTCCTCCTTTCTCTCCTTTCACTCTTTCTCTCCTTTCTTTCTCTATCCTGCCTTCTCTTCCCTTTCCTTCCCTCTCCTCTCCTCTTTTCTCCCTCTTTCTTTCACTTACTAAGTATTTATTTTCAACTCCTATGTGTGATCTCTGTTCTAAGCCCCTGGGAAAGAGCATGGAATAAATTCCTGTCTTCACTTTGCCCAGAGATAGTTGGGGAGTCTTAAATTAAGTTTACCCTAAAGCTGCCTCCTCCTATGTTTTAAGTTCAGCCTAAAAGGTTTCCCTGTACATAGAGAACTGTCACCCAACCATATGTGTAAGCAGACCATAACCTACTTTGGTGTTAATCATGAAGACTCAGCCAATCCCAGGTGGCCAGCTGTTCAACCAAACACCGAGCTATGTCCAAACTGACTATTTCTGTACCTCATTTCCCTTTTCTGTACATCGCTTTTGTTCTGTCCATAAATCTTCTCCCAACACATGTCAGTCAGTGCCAGATTCGCAAATTGTTCTTTGCTCAATTAAACTCTATTAAATTTAATTTGTCAAAGGTTTTTCTTTTAATGGGAGACAGAAAAGTCAACTAACGTGATAGCATTCCAAGCATGGGCCTTGGGAACTTGTTAGGAATATGAATCTCAGCCCAGACCTAATGAGAGAGTCACACGGTTACAAGCTCTGCAGGTGATTCTCATGTAGGTAAGGTGCTGTCAGAGGCCTACCCAGAGGGCTGTGCTACCTAAGGCCAGGGTTCAGGAGGCAGGGAGGGCACAGGGCTGCAAAGCCTTCTGAGCTCTGTGAGAACCTTTGCCTTGCCTTTCCACACCCATCTACCTGCCCACCTAACACCAGCCACTCTGCTGACCCATTAGAGCTGTGTTTCCAGGACCATGCAGCTGCAGAGTACCGAGGGTACAGGGCTGAGCTCTGTAGACTGCAACCCACAAATCTAAGGAGTATGAATTATACCCCTGTAGGGACAATACCCTTAGGTAATAGAATAGTAAGCTTTTTGCTCAGCTCCTCAGCCCCAGTCCCTGCAGAGGGAGAAGAAAGAATGAGGTTAATGGTGAAAGCCCTCTGAGTTACAGGTAACAGAAGGCCGAGATGGTTCTGTGCATTTCTCTGATGAGTTTTCTGTTCTTACCCTTGCACTTATTATAAAACTTCTTAGGGAATCTGATGAAAGCTGTGTACCTGTTTACCAAGCACACACAGAAAGAAGACATATGACTTTGCACACCATTTAGGAGATTTACAGAACCCCTGAAGCCCAATCTAGGACCCCCTAAGTGGGGTGTCCCCCAAGTTCAAAAGCTCAGACTTGCAGAAACAGTTGGTAAACTTATAACAGCTACATATTCTATCTCACATAGACAGCTTTTACTCAATGTCAGGAATATTACTGAGTATATTACATATATTATGTTGATTAATCCTTGTACCAGTACTACCTAGTAGGTCTTTATCATTATCATTTTATAGGTTAAAAAATCCTGAGGGGTAGAAAGGTTATTAAATTGTCCAAGGTCTGGGCAGTACCTGTGACTCAAAGGAGTAGGGCACCAGCCCCATATACTGGAGGTGGTGGGTTCAAATCTGGCCCCAGACAAAAAAAGAAAAAAAAAAGTAAATTGTCCAAGGTCATATAGCAGTAAGAGGCAGAAATAGAAATCAAACATGTACCTATCTGATTACCGTACCCATACAATTCAGCCCCCATGCAGCTGTCTTCCCAGGATAAAATACTACCTTTAAAAATAATGCAACAAATGTACTTAATGTCACTGAGCTCTGCACTTAAAAATGGCTGAAATAATACATTTTATTTTTTGCGTGTAAGGCAATAACCAAGAATGTGCACTTCATGCAGCATGTGATGCTTGGAAACTGTTCAGGGTTTCCAAGTCCCTTTAGACTCCTCAATTCACCATCTCTCTTACTAAAAAGTCAATAACCAAGTTTGAAATAACCAAACCAAAATTTAAGCAATTCTTTCCCTGGTTCACCACAACTGGAAACTCTACCTGCAGACTTCTCAAACCACATAACAACCAAAAGTTCCCACCTACCATTTTGAGGACAGATTTGCAACTGTAATTACCCTCAAATATGCCACAGATTTGATATATTCAGGCAGGCCCTGCAAGTTCAGAAGATGTTAAGAAATATCATTGTTCCTTATTCTAACTAGCAATGCAACTAGTAATATTAACTAGCAATATGAGAAATCCTCTCAAATAGCAAGCTCTCGATGTTTTATTCCCAATGTCAGGGGCCACCTAGAAGACTGGTTTTAGAATCATGAATTCTAAATAAAAAAATAAATAAATAAAATGATGAATTCTGAATGGTTCAACTCTTCCATTGGCTTCTTACTAGTTTTTGCAGTCCAGGGTAAGCTTTGACTTGCTTCACTTTCTCAACTGTGAAATGGAGAAACTAGTGAGGTAAGCCTTCCGGGGTGAGGATTAAACAAGATGATACAGTAGAATTTCTTTACAGAATGCCTGACCCATGAAGAGTGAGTGCTTAATAAATACTAGGGTTGGTGATGGAGGTAATGATGATATTCTTCCTCAGATTCTGAAGCGTGACTTGCATCATTCTGGCATGTTGTTTAACAACTTGCTGCCTTCCACAATCCATCTCTATGACCTTGACCTCTGTGAATCTTTATTATTGACAAAATAAGCCCTTTCTAATTTTTTCAGGTATAGTTGAATTTTACCAAAAGATATATATTTAAAGTGGATAATTTAATGAGTTTTGATGTATGTATATACCCATGACACCTCCCCACAATCAAGACAATGAACACATCCCCAAAATTTCCTTGTACCCCTTTGTCATTCCTCCTTCCTTCTCCCATCTAAGGCAACCACTGACCTGCTTTCTGATATACTAATCTGGAGGTATATTAGAGCATACAGAGTTTACCTCTGTATTTTCTATTTGACTCAAAATACCTTTTTGCTTTCTCCTTAAATATAATTACATATTGGGCGGCACCTGTGGCTCAAAGCAGTAAGGCACCAGCCCCATATGTCAGAAGTGGTGGATTCAAACCCAGACCCGGCCAAAAAAAAGAAAAGAAAATATATATATGTGTGTGTGTGTGTGTGTATTTGCATATTTAGTTTCTCTTAAAAGTCGGGGGGTGGGGTGGGGCTGATGGTAGGTGTTCAGCAACCTAGCCTTTCAAAGTACATAAAGATGCACAAATCAAACATGCCAGCCTCTCCTCATTTTGAATTTCTGTGAGTTAATTTGACCAATCAGCAGCACATTCTCCTGCTATTCATGTTGCCTGTAGGGTTGCCAGCAGTCTTCTATTCACCCACTCTCTATTTGTTTCAGAACTGTGTCACACTGTGACTGTTTTAAATGCTCTCTAAATGCATAAAGCAACCGTTAGATGTCCAAGTTTCAATTCAGATTCAAAGGATGGCCTTGAAGTGGATCTTGGTTGCCTTAATAAGCAAGAGGAAGATAACTATGTTACAATTTATTTCTCTTCCTTGAGTGTGTTTTTAAAATTTCAATTGCAAGATGCATCCCAATTCCTAAAGCATATATGGAAGGCAGACAAATAATAGGATGATTGCATAATTTTTTAATAAATACTACAAAGAAGCATAACAGAGTGAGGCTGTCTCTAAAAAAATTAAATAAAGAGAAAAAAGAGGCTGGGCACCGTGACTCATGCCTATAATCCTAGCACTTTGGGAGTGCCAAGACAGTGGATTGCTTGAGCTTGAGAGTTTGAGACCAGTCTGAGCAAGAATGAGACCCTGTCATTCTACTAAAAAATTAAAAAAGTAGCTAGGTGTCATGGTGGGCACTTGTAATCCCAGCTGCTTAGAAGGCTATGGCAGGAGAATTACCTGAACCCAGGAGTTGGAGGTTCCTGTGAGCTATGATGCCATAGCACTCTAGCCTTGAGCAACAGAGTGAGACTGTCTCAAAAAAAGAAAAAGAAAAAAGAAAGGAAAAGGGAAAAAAGAAAGAACGTCAAACTTTATTTAGTTTATTCCTCTCATTTTGCTTGTGCAGAGAGGCACCTAAACGATAAATAACCTTTGCCATGTTCACATAATCTTCCCAGAGTCATGATTGGAATCTAGGTTCCCTGACTCTGCCTAGTGGTCATTTTAGTGCAGTGCATCACAGGCACAGTGGAGGCTGGGAATTGACATTTTGACAGCTCCCAGGTAATTTTTCCATGTATTAGGGTTTGACCTGTTGTACATGAGATATTAAACTCTATTTCATTCATTCATTTAGTCATTCATGAAATTCCTGCTTTTCACCAAGCACTGTTTTAGTGCAGGCACCATTTGGGGATGCAGTGCTGAGTATGACAGGAGATGTTCCTGACTTCAGGTAGAGACAAACAATACACAAACACATCAGTAATAAGGCAGACAAACAATGCTATGATTGTACACGTTAATCAAGATTATGAAGGAAAATAATAGAAAGTTGCATGTTATCCTGAACCTGAAGGATGAGCAGAAATCATATGAGTAGAAATTAACTCCTATCTGACAGTGGGATATAAACCCAAAGTAATATTAATATTTAGTCTTTACTCATAGCCCATTGTTCTGAAAACTTGAATTCCTCTACAGCTTTTATTCCAGATACTACATTTCTGATGCCTAAAAGAGTCTGAATAAATGTTTTACAGATGATGCCTTGGGAAGCAGCAGGACAACTTTGGCAGAGAATTGCTCATGAGCTGAACCCCTGATTCTGCTGTCCTCTGTATCAGCAGCCCGGCCGTAGCACTGGCCGGTTTGTTGTGAGTCTGGCAACCCTCTTTAAGGGTGTGAGGGAAACCTTAAATGTTGGTTGCTTTTAAGTGCATTTTAGAATAGGGTGGCTTCTAGAACAGAGATATTTGGCAGGTTTCAACCCTTATTCTTTGTGAAAATTAAGGCTCTGTTGTAATATCCCCATGCCTCCCATGGAAATTCTTTGAGTTTCTTCCTAAGAAGATGTTTTATTCATTTCTGCCTCCTTCAAGCATTTCGCCTCACATTTATTATTCTTTTAACTACTCCCTTTGTGGAATGTGTTAATTTCATTCTCAAGTAAATATTTGGATGGATATATTTAAATTATTTGTTCCATAGACTATTGTAGTTACAAACTATTACAGATTAGCCTTTACAATCTAAGGTAAAATATATTCTCAAAATCTACCAGAGACATGTGAATATCAGAAGTTAAAATGTTTTTAAGAATCCTCTATATCAGCTCTTACCACAGGTTTGGAGGTGGCAGTCAAAATTCAAATCCTGGTTCTGCTATCTTACTTGACTGTGTGATTGTGGTAAAGTAATTAAACATCCTTGGGCCTCAGTTTCTTCTTATATACAATGTATAATAGCATTAGAGTTGCTATCAGAATAAAGTAAAAAGAAGTGAACAGATAACTTCACATAATGTGCTCAGATTAGTGCTTGGTGAATAGTAAACCCTCAATAAATTAATCATCATTTTCACTGGTCTATTTATTTGAATTTAGGACCTGATAAGACAGGATAAAAATCCTCTAGAAGTGAATCTCATTTGTTCATTCATACTAAGGAAATATTGCTATTTTTTTCTGCGTCAACATCAGCCCTTAGTTTTAGAAAACTAAACTTTCCTTCTTTGTAAACTCCAATGAAGATAAATAAATATTTTTTTAAAAGACTAAATTTTATTTGTGCCATATAGGTGACTTATTCTGGACAAATCATTTCAGATCCATTAGAAATGATTGTTCCGGCTTGGTGCCTGTGGCTCAATCGGCTAAGGCGCCAGCCACGTACACCTAAGGTGGCGGGTTCGAATCCCCAGCCCAGCCGCCAAACAACAATGATGGCTGCAACCTAAAAACGGCCGGGCATTGTGGTGGGGCGCCTGTGGTCCCAGCTACTTGGGAGGCAGAGGCAGGAGACTCGCTTGAGCCCCGGAGTTGGAGGTTGCTAAGAGCTGTGATGCCATGGCACTCTACCCCGGGGCATAGCTTGAGGCTCCGTCTCAAAAAAAAAAAAAAAAAAGAAAAGAAATGATTGTTCCCAGAATTGCCAAAAATGTACCTAGGCTATGAAGAAGAAACAGTTTGTCCATGCACACATTAGTGAAAAGTTAGCAACAGCAAAGATAATAAAACACTAGCTCATGTGGCTTTATTCTGTATATATTTTACTTTATTAGTTTTATCTTTTTCTCCATCCCCTTTCATCTTTTCAGGATAATTTAGAGAGTTCAAATATGATTTTTAATGAGCCTATAAATTTTTGCAATGTAGAAAAGCCAGCTCACTTAATTCTGTATATTTGGTCAATTACAGTAATTGACTTTTTTTAATGTTAAACCAACTTTGATTTCCTAGAATAATTCCTTCCAGGTCAGGATGTATTTTTTTTTTATATGCTGCTGGATTCATTTGCTAAGATTTTATTAAGGATGTTAAATCTATATTCATGAGGTGTATTTGTCCAATTCTTTTCTTTGTGTTTGTGAGATTTTGGATGACAAAATTATGATAGTCTTATGAGTTTGAAAGTGTTCTATTTTCTAAAGGAATTTGTGCATTATTGGTATTATAATTTCTTCATTAAATAATATAATAACAAAGCCATTTAGGATTGGAGTTTTCTTTATGAAATTGTTTCTCACAACTAATTCAATATCTTTAGTAGAACTAGAGATAGTCAGATTTTCTGTTTCATCTTTCAATAGTTCCAATAAGTTGTCTTTTTCAGGGTCTATTTTGCTTAATTTTTATTGAGTTTTGTGGATTAACTTGTTTATAACTCCACAATTATCCTGTCAGTTTCTGTAGAATACTGTAGAATCACCTCTCTTTTATGTCTGGTGTTGTTTAATTTGGGTTCTTTCTTTGTACATACATACACATTAGTTTAGTTAGGGATTTGGTTTTGTTGATATTCCCTATTGTGTGTCTGTTTTCAATTTTACTGACTGCCAACTTTTATTATTTTCTTCTTCTTAGTTACTTTGAAATTACTTTGCTCTTCTTTCTCTAGTTTATTAACAAAAAATTTAGATGAGTACCTCATATATTTTGATACATTGTATTTTTATCATTTTATTAGAAATACTTTTCTGTTTTCTTTATAACCTTTTTGATCATTATGTTATATAGAAGTGTGCTGCTTGATTTTTAAGGATTTGAATTTTATGTAGTTTTTTAAAATTTCTAACTTAATTACTATTTGGTCAGAGAACACACTATGAATGATTTTAATTCTTTTAAATTTGTCAAGACTTGTGCTTTGACCTGCTAGCTGGCTGTGGTACATGTATGACCATGTATACTTAAAAAGAATGTGTGTTCTACTGTTGTTGGTGAAGTATTCTGTAAATATCAATGAGGTCAACGGTTGACACTATATTCACATCTTTCATGTCTTTACTGAATTTATATGTGAAGTTATTTTACCAATTGCTGAAGGATATTTCGAATATCCGATAAGTGTGGATGTATCTATTTCCTTCTTTAATCTGTAGGTTTTTACCTCACATATTTTGATACACTATTATCAAAGTATTTACATTTGCATTTGTTATGCCTTCCTGATAAATGGACCCTTTTACCATCACAAAATATCCCTAATTATCTCTGATAATAACTCCTTATCTTCAAGCCCTCTTTGTCTGATGATAATATATTACTCCAACTTTCTTATGCCTATGGTTTGCACAATGTATCTTTATTTTACTCCATCTCTCTTTTTATATTTAAAATGCGTGTATTGTAGACAGCATTATGGTTGGGTCTTGCTTTTTAAAAAATCCATTCTGACAATTTCTGCCCCTTAATTGGATTGTTTAGCCCGCTTAAATTAATTACTGATATGGTTAAATTTAGATCTATCATTTTACCATTTGTTTTCTCTTTGTTCATTCTATATTGTTTTTTGTTCCTCTGTACCTTCTTCTTGCCTTCTTTTCAATTAACTGGGGCTCGGCGCCTGTGGCTCAATCGGCTAAGGTGCCAGCCACCTACACCTAAGGTGGTGGGTTCGAATCCCCAGCCCGGGCCCACCAAACAACAATGATGGCTGCAACCAAAAAATGGCCAGGCATTGTGGTGGGTGCCTGTGGTCCCAGCTACTTGGGAGGCTGAGGCAGGAGACTCGCTTGAGCCCAGGAGTTGAACGTTGCTGTAAGCTGTGATGCCATGGCACACTACCCAGGGGGATAGCTTGAGGCTCTGTCTCAAACTAACAAACAAACAAAGATAAAAAGATAATTGAAGACAAACATTTATCAGAACAAGGGCTGAGAATTAACAGTCCAGGGTCCAAATAGCACCAAAAAGATTTAGGCTTGTGACTTTGCTGAAAGATTCTAAAACTGTTTCACTTCATGCTGCTAATTTCCAACAACTACCATATTTCAGTGAACTGTCCAATAGAGGTGAACATAAAACCTTCTCTGTTCAATTATATTAAATATAAATCTAATGCCAGTTTTCATAGCTTTGGCACTTCTGTTATAATTTGGGTAGTTTAATGTAGTGAGAATGCCAAAAAAGCTTAATGTGCCTGGGTAATTTCACATGATAGATGATGATCATAAAAATATTATGTTGTTTATTTCACTTGAGATAAAAATGAATGATTAACTGAGAGATGGAAATGACACTAAAGTGACCGATTTCTTTTATAACAGCAATTTCAGTTTCTGTTTTCTGCATGCCAATGTGTATTAGTTGGAACTTTTAGTTGAACAAAGCAGAAATCCAGTGGTGGTAACCAAAGCAAAACCAAAGGATTGTTATAAAAGACAGACATGCAGCTGGCCTAAAAATTGAGCTAAAATCAGAGCCTCGAGTACCAGAAGAAATCTCGGGAATCTTCTCCCTCTTTCATTTCTATGTCTAATTTGTATTTGAAGAATATTTAATGGCTTTTTATGCTTCTGCCACCAAGCAAACAATGGCCACCAACATTAGCTAAATTTACATTCCTGCCATTCAACAGACTAGGCAAACTGAAGCTAAGATGTGCTTAATCCCCATTTTAAATTTCCAAGATGCATCCACAAGAATAAAATACTTAGAAAAATTAAACAACATACAAACTTATCTTCTGATAACTATAAAACATTGTTTAAAGAAATGAAAGATCTAGGCTTGGCACCTGTAGCTCAGCGGCTAGGGCAACAGCCACATGCACTGGAGCCAGTGGGTTCAAATCCAGCCTGGGCCTGCCAAACAATGACAAATACAACCAAAAAATATCCGGGCATTGTGGCGGGCACCTAGAGTCCCAGCTACTTGGGAGGCTGAGGCAAGAGAATCACTTAAGCCCAAGAGTTTGTTGTGAGCTGTGATGCCACGACACTCTACATGGGGCAACAGCTTGAGGCTATGTCTAAAAAAAAAAAAAGAAAAGAAATTAAAGATCTAAATAAACGGAAAGATAAGCTACCTTTCTCCCAGGCCTTCACGAATCCAAAGACATGGTATTTGTTAAGACAGTAGTGCTTTCCCCAAGTGAATCTACAGATTCAATACAATCCTTATCAAAATCCCAGATATCAGTTTTGCAGAAATTAACAAGCTCATCCCAAAATTCATATGGAAATGCAGTAGACCCAGTACAGCCGAAACAATCTTAAGAAGAACAAAGTTAAAGGACACCTACTTCCCAATATCAAAACTTACTATAAGACTATAGTAATCAAGGCTGTGTGGTACCATAGGCCAGTGGAATGGAATTGTCAGAAATAAAACCTTGTATTCATACTCATTTTTCTTTCTACAGAGGTGCCAAAATAATTCAGTAGGGAAAGAATAGTCTTTTCAAGATATGGTACTGGAACAACTGGATAAGAATACACATACAAAACAATAAAACTGGGCCCTACATTGCATCAAATACAAAAATTAACTCAGAGTGGGCCATAGACCTAAATGTTAGACTTAAAACTATGAAACTCTCAGAAGAAAAGATGTAAATATAATTTTGGGTTAGGCAGTGATATGAGACATGATAAGCACAAATGACAAAAGGAAAAATTGATATGGGCAGCGCCTGTGGCTCAGTGAGTAGGGCATCAGCCCCATATACACAGTGTGGCGTGTTCAAACCCGGCTCCGGCCAAACTGCAACAACAACAACAACAACAAAAAAAGCTGGGCATTGTGGCAGGCGCCTATAGTCCCAGCTACTTGGGAGGCTGAGGCAAGAGAATCACCTAAGCCCAGGAGTTGGAGGTTGCTGTGAGCTGTGTGATGCCACAGCACTCTACTGAGGGCGATAAAGTGAGACTCTATCTCTACAAAAAGAAAAACAAAAAAGAGAAAACAGATAAATTGGATTACATCAAAATTTGGAAAAACTTTTACAGCTACAAGAAAATGAAAGACAACCTACAGAATGAGAAAAAATATTTGCAAATTGTACATGTATATCTGATGAGAAATTTGCATTAAGAATATATAATTAACTCTTATGACTCAATAATAAAAAGGCCCAATGAAAAAGCATATCTAAAGAAGATAGACTTCAAATGACGCAGCCACTTTTGAAAACAGTTTGGCACTTCCTCAAAATGTAACCATAGAGTACATATGACCAACCAATTCTCCTCCTTGTATGTCCAGAACAAATAAAAACTTCACACAAAAATGTATTCACATGTGTTCATACTGAGCTGTATTATTTATATTAGACCTAAAGTAGAAACAACACATGTGTTCAGTAACTGATAAATGTGTAAAAAAGATATGATACACCCACATAATGGGATACTATTCAGCCATGAAAAAAAGAGTTATGATACTGATACATGTTCTATCACAGATGCACCTCAACAACATTGTACTAAGTGAAAGGAGGTAATCACTAAAGACCACAGATTGCATGATTTCCTCTCCATGAAATACCCAGAATAGACACATCTACAGAGACATAATGTAAAAGAAGATACTTGCCTAGGCCCAGGAATGGCAGGGGTGAGAAGGAGAGGGACTGGGGAGCAAGATTGGTATAAGATTCATTTTTGGATGATTGCAGTGTTCTAAAATTGATTGTGGTGATGGTTGTACAACTCTGGAAATCTACTAAAAACCATTGAGTGGGAAGAAATGACCTAGTTTGGGCTATATATCTATTTCTAGACGTATTCACTACGGCCAAGGAGATGTGAACAGAAGGACAGGAAGGAGAAGAGGCAGTGTTCAAAAAGGAGATGCCTAGATAGATGGAGAAGACACCAGATGACTCATCACTAAATATTCTCTTAAACAGAGCATATGCCTTTCATTGAACATACCCTTTCTTTTATTTAGTTCATTGTGAGGTAGTTAGAATTTGCTTGTTAAAAGCATTATTAGAGGCTCGGCGCCTGTGGCTCAATCGGCTAAGGCGCCAGCCACCTACACCTAAGGTGGCGGGTTCCAATTCCTAGCCCGGGCCTGCCAAACAACAATGATGGTTGCAACCAAAAAATGGCCGGGCGTTGTGGCGGGCGCCTGTGGTCCCAGCTACTTGGGAGGCGGAGGCAGGAGACTCGCTTGAGCCCAGGAGTTGGAGGTTGCTATGAGCTGTGAT
>CAUYQV010181539.1:0-10555 GCA_963574575.1 Galagoides demidoff
GCCCACCAAACAACAGTGATGGCTGCAACCAAAAAACAGCCCGGCCTTGTGGCGGGCGCCTGTGGTCCCAGCTACTTGGGAGGCGGAGGCAGGAGACTCGCTTGAGCCCAGGAGTTGGAGGTTGCTATGAGCTGTGATGCCCTGGTACTCTACCTAGGGGGATAGCTTGAGGCTCTGTCTCAAAAAAAAAAAAAAAAGAATCAAATAATATGATAAATGAGCTTACTTACTATTAAGATAATTTAGGTCATAGTTAATAAGCAAAAATGTACTGATTATCAAAACGTTTTACCAGAACTAGCTTTCAAGGTTGTAGTCAACCCTAAGTTAAAGGGCTGCTGGAAATTTTGAGAAATGTCTTCAAGTTATGATGAATAACACTTTTAGAGGGTTTTAGAAGTTTTGTTCTTAGCATTTTAACTGGTTTGTGTAATTTCCGTGTCTTTTTTAGATGTGATTCTATAACTTAGAATTTCTACATTTTCAATTAAGTGGGAGAAAACATTTTTCAGATTTTAATAGATAATAGTATTGCAAAATAAAACTAATACTAGCCCTTAGGGAACTATGACAGGTATTTAGAACATTCAGGGGACACTATACTTTGTATTAGACCTTTCTCATCTTTAAAGATTGAGTTCAAATGTCATGACTTACATGAGTGCCTCCCCGACTCTGAGAGGGTAGTTAATGCTTCTGAGCTTTGAAAGCTACCTGCTTTTATCTATATCACCAGCCATCGAGGGCAGGATCTATACCAAACATGTCTTTTTTTAACCACAAATAATAATAGTCATGGTCTTTGATTCTCTAGGAAAATGTGTTGAAACATTTTTGTAATTGTGATCATAAAGGCACACGTAAGCCACCAAGTAGACACACTGTATAGGTAAGCATAGCTTCTGATAGTGAGGGTGGGATTTTAAAAGGTCACCATATTCTCAGAACTCCCAGAACTGGACTTATTTTGGAGATGACTTATTTTATAATTCTCCCTGATCCCCCCTATAAAGAAATGGAGGTTTAGAGAGGTTTCTCGAGGACACAGAGTTTATTGGTTGCATTTATAACTTTTTGTGTCAAGGATAAGGCATTTACAACATGCAAATGATTATCATTCGGCAATTAAACATTTTACTAGATAATTATGGCTTTATGGATGATTTTTTTTTTTTTAAAAACCAATGCTTTGATCCACTTAGCACAATTGTTCCTTGCTTAGGTATGCCTGTTTTATACTAGCAGAATCATATTTTTGCTTTGACTTTAAGCTCAATAAGCTGGTTTAGACAATGGGTTGTTAGATATAAGATGAAACTCTGTGTGTGTGTGAGAGAGAGACAGAGAGAGAGAGAGAGAGAGATACTATGCTCTGGATAGCCTCTTTGACAAATGTCTAAGATCTAGTTGGCAACATCATCACACAATAATCAATGCTACAGTCTACATGGAGATAGTATTATGAGTATCAGCATCTCAGGAGTCCAGCAGTGTGGACGAAGGGGGTGATCACTGCAAAGCTCCTGCTCAGCAGGATGGCTTTTCAAGTGTACGGATGACATGGTTCTCTCCTTTTCCTGTGGACAAAGAGCTTGTCACCTTCTCAGCACATTCATTCTTCTCTGCATGGGGTTGTGCAGCCCACGCTGACTTCCAAAGCTTAACCAGCAAAAAATCCTTTTAGAAATACCTTTTACGATGATTATTTTTGAGAGAAACTTGCAAGTTGAATAGTGAGTCACCATTCTTGTTAACAGCTGACCATTTCTTTTATATTAGAAATATGCTTTCTCTCGGGAGAAGACTCTGTGTTTACATTCTATTGGCTACATTTTTGTCTTTTGCCTCTAAATTAATGATGATATGTGTTCAATACTCATCGGGAAACAAATATCCTACTCGTATTTTCTACTGAGAGTTTGGGGAGTGCATTTTTGCTTGCTTTCCAGATCTGAAGTGTGTTATCCTCTATAAATTTATTCATTTCCTGTATTCTGGTTTTCTTTTTTAGGTCCAATAAGATGCCAGGTACTGTCATTTCACTGATGTGTACAGGTGTCTGAGAGCTTGTAGGTGTTCTATAAAATTCAAGATACTGTGACCATTGCCATTAGAAGCTTTCAAATGGTTATTTTCTTCTTTTATTGCTATTTGCTATTTGTTTTTCTTTCAAGACTGCCTCGTGGATAGCATTTTGAATTTCCATCAGGGGGCACAGACGCCAGATTGCTCTGTGAGTGATGTTGGGACCAGATGATCATCACTTTCACCCACTTGTTCTCTAGGCCCTGCAAAATCTGGTGTTCTGATTTTATCTTTATTCCTGTGCTATGGATTACTCTCATAATAGAAATTTGTCCTCTTCAAATTTTGATTAATCTTAGGTATGTTTTCTAGGGGAAAAGCTAGATAAATGCTTTGTTTTCCCCCTTTATTTTCTACTTTTCACAGTAATGATTTGGTTCTGTAACCTCTTTTTTTTTGTTTTTGAGACAGAGTCTCAATTTATTGCCCTCCGTAGAGTGCCATGGCGTCACAGCTCACAGCAACCTTCAGCTCCAGCTCTTCAGGTTAGGTGATTCTCTTGCCTCAGCCTCCCGAGTAGCTGAGACTACAGGCACCCGCCACAACACCCAGCTATTTTTTTGTTGCAGTTTGACCAGGGCTAGGTTTGACCCCACCACCCTCAGTATATGGGGCTAGTGCCCTACTCACTGAGCCACAGGCACTGCACTGTAACATCTTTTAAATGTGAACAAGGGGATTGTTTTTTGCCTGTGTCACCATGAACCTGATAGGTATAAATATATTTAATGTTCATCAATATATTAATATATTCATTGTTTTAATTGCCTATTGGTCCTCAGTGTTCTCTGCCTCAGAGGGTCCCCAATGAGAGTTAATTCATTAAAATGAATTGTTCGGTCAGACACAGTCTTTGATAGTTTCCTTACTTTCTAATATGACAAAGTATTCCACAAATTATTTCCATAAAATAATTCCACAAATTATTTCCACTAAGATGTGCAGATAATTCTGCACATCTTAGTCCAGAATATCTGCCATTTCTCCAATGAAGTGGGATTTCTTTTAGGGAGAACTTGTACTGAGAAGCCAAATTCTGGATGCTAATTGGGTTCTTTGCTGCTGGGTGGTCATTTATACATACGGCCCAGGTATTATCTATCGGTCCATCTGTCTTCTGATAGAGCACATGACAAGGTTAAACTCATATTTGGGACACTAGGATTTATATTTAACCGTATTCACCTTACCACTCTGTCTCCTTTCTCCTAATACAACACTCTATTTTTAACGTCACCAATATAATTTATCATGTGTTTTTTTCCCACCCTATACCCACAGTAGTCTTGGACTATAATACCCATGTACCACCAACTAGATAATTACTAAAAATATTTTAATTTTCCCAGTTACATCAATTCTTACTACCGGCTATTTTTAACTAAGGACATATAATTTAATTACTGTGTTTTAAAATCAGTTGGGATTTTTTTTTTCTGTACACTTTACGTTGGTTCTCTTGTTTCATTACTTTCAGTTTTCATTTTGTTTTACAGTTAGGTGAAACATTTATATTTTTTCTATGTCAAATTAAAAAAATTTATTGCAGGAAATTTAGTTTCTACCTTCCCATCCCACCTAATTCTCTTTCTCTCCTAATCTATAACCACCCCTTAAAAAATGTATGACTTCTTACCTCTATCGTTAACGTTAGAAATTTCGCAAAATATTGTTATTTTTCCTTTCATAGATCAATAGTAGCACATTGTGCCCATCTGCTCTTTCATTTTCAATTTAACAATATATTCTGGAGATCTCTTTATTTAGTCATCCTCTATATGGAATATTTGAGTTATTTCCAGATTTTTTCCTGCAATTTGAAAACAATAAGGCCGACATATAAAAAGTACAAACTGTATACCAAAAAGTTTTCTAACTGCTAAATATGGTATAAGAAATCAGATTAGTGGCGTAGAGAATACCAGAAGTAGCATGGAGAGAGACGTTTTTGAGTTGGTGGAAATACTTTGTGTCTCAATAAGTGAGGGTCATGAATACATGCATGTAGTCATCAATGCCACACTCAAAGATCTATGCATTTCAGGATTTAAAAATTATGCCAAAAAATTTGGCCGTTCTACCAACCAGTAATCTTCTGATGTGATTTTTTTTCATTTCAATCAATAATTGATTGAAGTTAAAAGTTAAAATCTCTGTGGTTAAAATGTCCACAGTTTCTGAGGATAAAACACGTTAAGTGCCGTTAAACGCACCTTTAATAGATCATTGGCATTATTTCAGACAAAAAGTTTATGATCTGAGAGTATATGTTGTTTTTGCTTTAAAATGTTCTGTTGCTTGACTTGTTGAAACGTTCAGAACATGTTTATTTATTTAGTTGTCCATTAGGAAAATTCAATGTTCCATTCTGCAGAATGATTTTATACTGCTCTGCGCTCAGTAATTATCACAGTTCTAAACAAACACGCTCCGTTGGTTTAATCCCCGATTCTAATATGGTGCTACACTGGAAGTGATTATACGGTGTGTAAGCCTAATACCCTTTCCATCGTTCCATGGCACCCAGGCTTCATGCACTTGGAGAAGGCTGTCTGTTGTCAACTGTGTTTTTAGATTTTCTAAATGGCCTATTTCTTGAAGGACCAACAAAAGGAAGCTATTCTGACAACTTGGCTGAACTCATGGAAATTTCAGCCTGGTCCAGATGGTGAGATTCAGCTGTGCCATGGAACAGGTAAAGGCAGCATTGAAAATGCTCCTAGCAGTTATCCTGAGTCTTGACAACAACAGGTGCCCCAGATTTTTTTTTTTTTTTGCAAAAGATTCTCCAGAATTGCAAATGAGGTGGCATTATGTTTGTTTTGCAAACAAGGGAAACTTTTCCAACCAGAGTAATGAGCGATTGTGATTACTTTAATTATATTGTCAGAACTTCACCTCTGAATTCAACATGATTGAGGTAGGGCACAATTTAATTCATTTTTCACTACAAGAAGGTTGTGTAAGGAATATGGGGAAATTATTATGACAATGGGCTGTCCAAAGTGACAGATAGATCCCAGTCATGCAATGGAGAGGCAAGAGGAGGCTGTGATGGACCTTGTCCTCAAAGTACATTGGTCAGGCTCACAGGGGTTGGTTTGTGTGTATGTGTTGACATCACAGCCAAGAACTGAGATACATCAATTTTGCACATTGAATTGTATTTGTCATTTTAATCATGAAAATTACCAGTACTATTCCAGTTCGCCGATCATTTATGTGACAGAATTTGATTGACTACTCTTGATCTGATTGCTCACTAGGAAATTGATCGATCTTGAAAGAGACATTCCAGGCAACTGTGATAGCAAGCCAAGAAAATGTGACACTGAACAGCTGTGAATTGGGAGCTCCTCCTGAGAGGCTAGTGTTTGGGCTCAGAAAAGAGTTATGGGGACTTTTAAATGCATCCTGGAAATGAGAAGGAAAGTGCCACTCTTATGGAATCATCGCCTAATGCAAGAAGCTAGTGAAATAATTCAATAAAAGCATGAAGAATCCATGTTCTGTTCTTTTAATTGGCTCCTTTGTTAGATTCACTGTTTTTATGGAATTTAAATAAAATTTCAAGACAATACTGTTCCACTACTGGGGCATTTTTAGTTTTTTGGAAAGTTTAGCCTCAGAAGACTAGGAACAACAACAAGAAAGACGCAATCAGTAAAATATACTTAATAGGCTCTGGAGTTTAAAAGGATGTTGTTGGGAGAAGCATTTCTCCAGGTTGGGAGGATACACTGATAATAAATTATTTTCCTCTTGGTTTCTCCCAGATATTCATTTTCCCCTTGTCCTCACATACCTCTGCACTGCTAGCTTGCTGTGCAAGCTCTCAGCTTTTCCTAAAGTATCCAGGCCCACACGATTTCTGAAAGAACCCATCTGCCAGCGTGGTCTGGAAATTCTGTCTGCTAAAGCAGCGGCTGTCATCTTCATCCCGCTCCCCTTGGCCACTCTTCCCGTGTGGGGACAGGATGCTTCACTGCAGTCTTTGTTCCTTTGGGGACCCCAGACTGTAGCCCTTTAGGTGTTGGATCATGTGCTTCTTGTGCCACCTGAGGGAGGGAAAGAACATCATTTGTCTATTTGTTCATCACTTCAGTGAATAAATATTGGGCCAGGGTATGTGCTGTGAGTAAGCGTCTCATATAACAATTCTTTAAATCAGGTGGTCATTATTAATTTCCCTTCTTTTTTTTTTTTTGAGACGTAGCCTCAAGCTATCCCCCTGGGTAGAGTGCCATGGCATCACAGCTCATAGCAATCTCCAACTCCTGGGCTCAAGCGAGTCTCCTGCCTCCGCCTCCCAAGTAGCTGGGACCACAGGTGCACGCCACAACGCCCGGCCATTTTTTGGTTGTAGCTATCATTGTTGTTTGGTGGGCCCGGGCTGGGGATTCGAACCTGCCACCTTAGGTGTACATGGCTGGCGCCTTAGCCAATTGAGCTACAGGCCCGAGCCTCATTGTTTCCCTTTGTAATTGATACGTATCTTGGGAAGATAATTTGGGATTTTATACAGAGCCCATTCTTTCTCAAATATTTGCAAATTGGCTTTAGCCTTCGTGGATGATTCTTCTCTGTAACAGTTATTACTGTGGGCTTTGCCTGTCTTTTTGTCTTGCTTCTTTATGTAAACAAGATATTTTTCATTCACATTTTCATTATAAATGTTTGTAGCATAAAGTTACTATTCATATTGATACTACCATTACATTTTTATTGGATAAATAACCCTTGTTATGTGGCTCTATTAATAACTTTTTTTGTAATTAAGATGTTTCCATAGTTAGTGATTTTTAAAAATTTGTTTTGTTTTTATTTGGGACATTGGGAAAAAGTGGCCAGTTTAATCATACATAGTAATAAAAATTATATTTTCAATTGCCTGTGAAGGAAGAGAAACTTCATACCTTAGCTCATGAAGATTACTATATTAAGGTACTTTTATAGTCACATAAGCATTTTTGTTGCCCTTAAAGTTGGCTTTCCTGCTACACATAATGGGGAAATTCCTTTACCAATTTCCCTCTCAATGAACATTTGAGCATGGCACTTCAGACTTATTAGATGTGGCTTGGGACAAACTCCAGATCCTTATCTGCATTTCCAAAATTCAGAAACCTCTGGAAACTAAAAATTATCATGATTAAACCCATTTGGTTGCAAAGCCTAAATTAAACAGAGAGTATTAATAGTCCCTAGTTCTACATAGTAGGAAATACTATAATAATAGTTCAATTGAGGATGCTGTCTCAGATTCTTTGGATGTGTTGATATAGTTGCAACACACTAATTGTTTTTTAACAATTTTTCTAAAAATTAAACATTTTGTAACAGTTGACTTCTGTGATTTCAGATAGTAGATGCTAAGCAGATTCTGAACAGATTAAAATCAAAGAGTGCTTGTACCATTGAGGTGTCCTTAATGAAGAGCTTTAGGAGTGTTAGAAATAAAACCTTCCGGGTGGTACCTGTGGCTCAAGGAGTTAGGGTGCCAGCCCCATACACTGGAGATGGCAGGTTCAAACCTGGCTTTGGCCAAAAACTACAAAAAAAAAAAAAAAAAAAAGAAAACCAACCTTCTTAACTTTCCTCCTGGGGGTGGTGTTAAAATTATATTTCCAGTATTAGCTTAATGTTAAAAATTAAAGGCTCAGCACCTGTGGCTCAATCGGCTAAGGTGCCAGCCATGTACACCTAAGGTGGAGGGTTCGAATCCCCAGCCTGGGCCCGCCCAACAACAATGATGGCTGCAACCAAAGAATGGCCGGGCGTTGTGGCTGGTGCCTGTGGTTCCAGCTACTTGGGAGGGAGAGGCAGGAGACTTGCTTGAGCCCAGGAGTTGGAGGTTGCTATGAGCTGTGATGCCATGACACTCTACCCAGAGGGATAGCTTGAGGCTCCCGTCTCAAAAAAAAAAAAAATTTAAAATAAATTAGAAATGATTTCTAATTTGTAATAATCAATAGATGCTTATTTAAGTGAATAATTCATATTAGTCTTTGGTGGTAAGATTTTAACATCCTAGGTGGATGTTAATGAGCTTGATGATGGGGTTAGAGTGTATTATCTGGCTTTACCCTGTCCTATTCCCATCCTCGGTTCTGAAGATTTATTAGTATAGTATTCTCTATAAAGTAGTCAACATTTTTTAATCCATTATTTGCAATTTTTCTTAACAGGAATAAAAAAATATGTTGTTGGCCTTATTATCAAGACGTCATCTGACCCAACATGTGTGGAGGTAAGAGGTTTTTTGGGAAATTACTGTGAGAATATAAAATCATTTAAATATTGGGTCTTCCTATAACCAACCTGTCAAAGACCCACAAATTTATATATGTGTAATCATTTACAGTAGAGCTATAATCATTTGTTTCTCAAGAGGATTGTTTGTTTTATTATTTTAATAATACTTACTTTAGGCCCTTGTTTAATCTTATCTTTTTTCCCTTAGAAAGAAAAGGTGTATATTGGGAAATTGAATATGATACTTGTTCAGGTAAACTTTAACTTAATCCACTGCTTTCCTCAGCAGAATTAAATGTTTTAAATGTGCTTATTACTTGAACAAAATGGTCAGACCTGCTTTATCAATTATAGTAGACTAGTATTTTATAGTTTTGTCTGACTAACAATAACTATCATAGGTAGCCTGCTGTTTGGTTTTTGAAATTGTTAATTTGGTGTGGTAGCAATCATAAAATAATGTAAATTCAACATTAATAGGCTCTTCTGTTGATTACATTCTCTGTTGGATTTTTTTTTTCACCTGTCCAATTTTGTGCCAATTTTTTCCTTTCTGCATGATTTATTCCAATCTTGATTTCTGCATCCTTATTGATTTCCATTACTTGACTTTTTGTACACCTTGCATACAGCCTAAATTTGGAATTTTTATGTGTAACTGTTTTCCATAGTAATGAATCACAAATATTTTCATAAAACATCAATGTATGAGGTGGAAAAAAAAACAGGCATTTTTATTTAAATAAGTTTTGGAAGCACTGTGTTTCCCAGAACATTTGTTCTTTGATTATATTGGCTTTTATGCTTTTTTTCTTGTGGCGGGGTGGGTGGGGTGATGTATAATGAAGGGTAACAGGTCCTGTTAGAGAATATCTGGGAAATCTCTACTGTATGACATAAATCAAGAAATGTAAAGGAACCCATTAGGCTTTTAGTAAAAGATTATTCAATCCTTTGTTGAACACTACAACTTATGTGTCCAAATGCTGCTGTATTTCAAGGTTCAGATTTCATTTAGTAAGAACGACTATTTAAATCCACCATAACTGATAGTTAGATCATTGTATCTCCTAGAATAATTTACAAATATCTGTCAGGCAAATATCAATATGAACATTCAGTAGAACTAGAACAAACCTTTTTTGAAAGGGGTCATGTTGTGTTTACAGAAGTCTTTTTTTTGTGTTTTATTTTTTACCTAGTATAGTACAGAGGGCATTACATTTCCTGCCTTAAAACAATAGCAAACGGTGGAAGTTGGCAAGGGTAGGGACATGCAATAACAAGATAGTTCATAATCCTCTCCCCCTGTTAAATGGGACTTAAAGGTGGGGACCAAATAGGAAATGATAAATGTTTATTCCAGTTTTTATTATTACATAGTTAGTTTGAAGATTGTTTTATTTGCCTTTAAAATGTGAAATGAAAACTAACATTTCATGTCTTCCTTTAGATACTGAAACAAGAATGGCCCAAACATTGGCCAACCTTTATCAGTGATATTGTTGGAGCCAGTAGGACCAGTGAAAGTCTTTGTCAGAATAATATGGTGATTCTTAAACTCTTGAGTGAAGAAGTATTTGATTTCTCTAGTGGGCAGATAACCCAAGTAAAAGCTAAACATTTAAAAGACAGGCAAGTGATAATTTTGGTTTAGAATTTTAAAGTAATATCTCAAATTCTTTCACTAACTGGGAGTTTAATAGTAAATGTGTAAGTGTCAACAGTAGTAAGTTAAATTACGTGTGCTTTTGATTCCAAATTAAGAAATAGGCTTACAATGGTCCCAGTAGTCTAAATATGGAGGGTTGAAAAGTATCTCTGTTAAACACATTAGATTGAAATTACTGAAGTAATATGAGTAAGGATGGCAAAAACACCCAAGCCCTGAGAAATTAAGTTATGTGCTTTTAGAGTTATTTTTAAAAGTGAGTTTTAGGCTTGGTGCCTGTGGCTCAAGTGGCTAAGGTACCAGCCACATACACCTAAGGTGGCAGGTTCGAATACAGCCTGGGCCCACCAAAACAACAATAATGACTGCAACCAAAAAAAAAAAAAATAGCTGGGTGTTGTGCTGGGCGCCTCTGGTCCCAGCTACTTGGGAGGCTGAGGCAGGAGACTTGCTTGAGCCCAGGAGTTGAAGGTTGCTGTGAGCTGTGATGCCATGGCACTCTACCCAGGGGCATAGCTTGAGGCTCTGTCTCAAAAAAAAAAA